>JAPPVO010003472.1:0-30198 GCA_030407325.1 Camellia japonica | reverse complement strand
CCCACAATTCGGAGCGAAACTTTGATCCAGACTAAATGGCGAAGCCATAGCATTGGAGCTTGACCTAGCGGAAGAAAGAAGAGACAGAGCATTGGTTCACATCGCCTCCTACCAACAAGAATTGTCCAGAAAGTATAACAAAACAGTGCATCCAAGGCAATTCAAGATCGGAGATTGGTACTGTGCAAAGTGATGGGAAATACCTTGGTACCAAGAGATGGCAAGCTAAGGCCTAACTGGGAAGGACCTAACAAAGTGGTCGGATTAGCAGGCAAAGGGGCATACCACTTAGAAGATGAGGACGGCAAAGCAATTCCCAAGCCATGGAACACTGCCAATCTCAAGTTATTTTATTTTTAGCTTTTTTCTTTTAAGTGTGTGTAATTTTTGCTTTCTCAATAAAACAAGTCAATTCTTTTCAGCATAATTGTTTTTAGTAGAAGGTAACTTTAGTGAGTTAGGGGCAGAGAGAACATTTTATTCTAAGTTGGCTGGAAAAACCAACTTAGAGCTTAGCTGGATTAAACCAACACCCCTCCTAAGCCCAGGATAAGGATCCAGGCTGTAGGACGCTTGGTCGGAATAGCCAAACACTTTATTCTAAGTTGGCGGGAAAAACCAACTTAGAGGTTGGCTGGATTAAACCAACACCCCTCCTAAGCCCAGGATAAGGCTCCAGGCTGCAAGACGTTTGGTCGGAATAACCAAACACTTTATTCTAAATTGGCTGGAAAAACCAACTTAGAGGTTGGCTGGATTAAACCAACTCTTTGTACTCTTCAGCCGAAGTAAGTTTATGGCTGAAGAGTAGTTGGCTGGATTAAACCAACTCTTTGTACTCTTCAGCCGAAGTAAGTTTATGGCTGAAGAATAGTTAGCTGGATTAAACCAACTCTTGTTACTCTTCAGCCGAAGTAAGTATATCGGCTGCAGAGTGGTTGGCTGGATTAAACCAACTCTTGTTACTCTTCAGCCGAAGTAAGTTTATAGCTGAAGAGTAGTTGGTTGGATTAAACCAACTCTTGTTACTCTTCAGCCGAAGTAAGTTTGTGGCTGAAGAGTGGTTGGCTGGATTAAAACCAAAGTCTTGTTACTCTTCAGCCGAAGTAAGTATATCGGCTGCAGAGTGGTTGGCTGGATTAAACCAACTCTTGTTACTCTTCAGCCGAAGTAATTATATCGGCTAAAGAGTGGATGACTAATAAGCTTAGACAGATTGACCACTGGAATACGGTATCTCGGCCGAAGAGTAGTATGTTGAATTCATTGAAAAGTCATTTCAAGTACAAACATGCAGAACAAGCCGAAATAAGTGTTGCATAAAAGCTAACTTTCATTGATCAAAATCAAGTACATAGGAGGGGCCGTAGCCCGGTTACAAGTTTTGTTCAAAAAAAGAAAAAAAGAGCAAAATCAGCCAAAAAGGTCATCTATTTCGACATCCAGATCACCGCCAGCATCAACCTGAAGTCCGGTTTCAGACGGGAGCACAGTCTGAGTTGGGAGCTCGGTCTCGACTTGCAGCTCGGTTTTAGTTGATTGCTCGATAGTGAGGTCCTCAACCATTGGCTCCAACCGAGCTAATTGATTAGCCGAATCGTTGACGACCGGGGTATCAGTTGGCTCTTCTTCTTCATCATCGTCAGAACCTTCCAGGAACTGTTGCTGAATGGATGCAGCATACTCCTTCAATGAGGCCGGAATGAAACACTGAGGAGCATTGTGGACCTCGGTTTCTGGTCCACAGCCAAGCTGCTCCACAACACCCCTCCAACCGCACTTGAAGAACAGGTCCTTCGCTGCTTCGCATTGCTGAATGTAAGCAGCTTCGCCATCTTTAAAACCCTTGAGCTCGGCGTCATTCGCCTTCTTTTTCAGCTCTTCTATTTCGGCATTCTTCGCGCCTTCAAGATTGGCAAGCTCCCGCAAATACTTGTCTTTCATTACGGTCAGAGCCCTTTGTTTGTCATCGTTAGCCGAGGTAACTAGTCCGGTTAGACGAGTTACCTCGGCCTCCAGCTGGGCGGTCTTAGCTTGTGATTGTCTTAGCTCGGCGGACTTGGCCTCGGCTTCTGCCATGGCCTCTCTTGTCGTTCTCCTAAGCTCCAACACTTTCCTATGCGCAATGTTGTTTTTCTGAATGGCCTGCCAAAACATAGAGATTTCCCTTTGTTTATGGGGTTGGTTATCTCGGTCTGAACTACGGGTTTTGTTACCTCGGTTGAGCCTCTAGGGGCAGCTTTCTTAGTTCGGTTTCAAACTAAGAAAGCTGGCTTAGCCCCGAAGACCTAACTCGGTCGAAGGCTAAGGTTTCCATTATACTAAGTTCAGACTTAGTTCGGTGCGTTTTATCTCGGCTAAGGTCAATCAGAAGATGGTGACTTACTAAAACTACTAATATATACAAGGTCTAGTTCAGTTATGATCTGGCTAGATTCACACTTAAACGCAAACAGTATCCTAGTTCGGTTGCTTCATGATTGTGGATCAAAATCAGTGTTCTACAGGATATTATGTGTGTTCGAGTGTTCTATGGCTAAGTTTTTTCAGGAAAAACACAAATGGAAGCAAAAGGGTGTTTTTCAAAAACAAACGCAAAAAACTATGGATTGAAGAGCAGAAAAGTACAAAAACAGAGCAAGAAAGATAGATTTGCTTACCAGATTGAAGCAGAAGACCTGGAGATGGAAGCAACGGCAGTAAATGAGGAACACGAAGCAAGATTCACAGTTGCAAGAGTTGGAGAGCAATGGAGCTTGAGAGAGAGAGTAAGAGAGATGAGAAACGTAGTGATGAATCCAATGATGAAGCAATTGTTTTGTAAAAAGGACAAAAATAAGAGGGCGGGAACTGTTCAAAAATTGCGAAACACGAAGATGGCGCGACAGCTAGGGTTGGCCAAACAGAGCGTGCCACGTGTCATGGGAAGGAGAAGCGGTTCAGTTTCTGGGACTGAAGAGACGTTTTTGCCGGATAAATGGTAGCTCGGTTTATATCTGGCTCGGCTGGAATGGCTCAGGAGCTTTAGCTCGACTAGAAAGGCTAAATAATTTTTTAGCTCGGCTGGAGAGGTTAAAACTTTAGCCCGGTTTATAGACATAATCCCTATCATGCTACGCAGATGGAATTAAGGGGCAGTTGAGAGAGTAATTTATATATAAATTGGGACGAGCTAGGATAGTGGGCCGTTCTATGGGCCGTGTTAAAGAGGCTTAGAAGATGGGCCATGGACGTGGTAGTCCGGTCCGAAGTAAGAGGTTTGCCGCCGGAGTAAGTGGGCTTAGTTCGGTCTCCATTATTTGGGAAAGCTCGGTCACACTGTTCGGAACCGAGGTATGTTGAGCCCGCTCTAGGACCTGATCGTAGGTTAGCTCGGCTTAATCTTCTATGGATAGCTCGGCCTTTGCATATGAAACCGAGGTAGGAGAAAGGAAAGGAAGAGCCAAGGTAACCGTTAGATCGGTCACGCTAGTTAGTCCAACATGGCAATGTTATTTCGGTCCTGTGGTAGTTCGGCCATGCTAAAACCATCACACTTGGTTTAAGCAGTGAGGGGGGTGTTGAAGGATAAGCATTATCCTTCAGGAGTATGAATCTTAGGAGGACTCTACATGGAGGAATAAAAGTCCTACTAGGATTGTGCCACTCGAAACCTATAAAAACTCACAAGCATCACCTATGGAAAGGTAACACAACTTTGATTCCCGAATACACAGAGCTTTTTGTCTATTGGTCTTGTTTACTGACTTAGGCATCGGAGAGGTTTCCGGCACACACCCGCCGACTAGCTCACGTTTGTGTTTTCAGGGAGTGAAGCGACGTCGTACAGAGAAGCGCAAACTTGATCAACAGGATTATACGAGAATGTTTATTTCTTTCTCATACATAGTAGTATAATTAATGATTATTAACTACCCATATATTAGTCTATCATAATTAGCATTAGTAATTATAGACAATAACCACCATGTAATATCCAACTATATTAATAGTTAACATAAATTGACTATAATATACACTATTAGTTTCTATTATTAATTAACTATGGACTAATTATTATGAACTAAGTGTGGACTAATTATGTTCCTATATGTGAGTATACCAATTTAATATTCATTAGTTGCAGTGACTGAAAATTAACTGATTATGGGATAAACAATTGGTTTACAGTATGCTAAGTGTATTATACTATATCATTAAAACTCCAACTCATTTTTCGAGTGCATGATTGGAAAATAGATTACCAACATATTAATTAACGGGTAATAATTCATAATAGGTAGCATGAAACTTAGGGGTGATTTTGGACTAAAATATATGAATTCGCGAATAGACAATAATCATGTATCTTTAACAGTTCATGTTCAAACGAGTCACCATCACTTGTGGATATCTTTTAAATACACAGACTGTATATATCATAAACTCCTACATAATATAAACATAATAATTAGTAATTGGTTATGAATTCATAAGTTTGTGCTAAGGTATAATGGTGTACTCACCTAAATCTAGTATTACCTAAAATTAATTTTCCAGCAGATGGACATATAGTGAAATTATTAGGTGATTATTTATTTGACCGTATAACTTATTTGGTTCGATACTAAATAATTACTGAACCAATTAGTTACCAACAATCTAAAGTCATATTATATCAAATAAATCATTAATTTGTTATAATCGTAAACGTGGTAGTTCACCATAATAATCATCAATAATTGATATTACGTACATTAAATCAGTATAATTACGAGTGCCAAATACTAATTATAATCTATCCAGTAGACTATACTAGTAATTTATATGAACATATTATGTTTATTACTCTTAGTAAATAAATTATAGTCATTTATCAATGTGTTAACTTTATATTATTAATGGTAAATTGTATTATAGATAGCATAATAATGACTATAATTTATTTATGAACCTTAGTATATAAAGTTATACTAGTATGACTAATAATGATATCATAATACAATTTATTAATGTATAATATGGTGAACTATATAATAATGTGGTACTCATAGCTAATGGGTTATATAAGGTTATTACTAATATATGCAGATTAATTATAACTATACTGATACGATGGATAGGGTAAAATTACTATTACTATTGATAATTAAGATATAATAGTGATTTGAATATTGGGGTTGATTGGATAGTTTAACTAAACCAATAATTACTAATTACGGTCATTATATTAGTAATCAATTGGGGAATATCACAACTAATACACCATCAATGGTAGATGGTTAATAATTTAGTAAAATATTATAAGGTTAGTTAATTTATACCAATATGACTATATATATAGTTATGATAAGTTGTAACATAACTTATCATAACCGTGTATAAAATAACTTATGATTATTGGTTATCATTATGATTTTATTATCACTAGGGATAAATTGTAATGAATTATAGTCGATTATTAAATACTCTTAACTATCTCCACTATCATAGAAAATATGAAAGACTATTTGTTAGAGACTAAACTATCCTTTTCTCCAATTCCTTCTATTTTAACATTATATACTTTTCATAATAGAGTATGTTTGGTTTTTTAACATTTTTGTTTATCATAAAAGTAAACGCCTTCTAAAATTTAAAAAATAAAAATTATAAGGTGCAAGGAAAATAAAACATAATTTTCATGATTTTTTTTTTTAGTTTTTATATGTCCATAATGTTTATAACAAATATCAAAAATTATATACCCTTTATTTTATTTTCTTCAATTTTTAGATTCATTTTACTTACGCCATATAATTTAATTATGATTGAAAATAGAGGAGTAAATGCCTTCAAAAAAAAATTAAAAAAAGTGAATGCTGTAAGGAAAGTAAAGGACATAATTTTCATGATTTTTTTTTTTTAATTTTCATATGTCCTTTATTTTATAACAAATACAAAAAATTATATGCCCTTTATTTTTTTTCAATTTTTAGATTCATTTTTCTTGCACCATATAATTTAATTATGATTGAAAATAGAGGGCATTTAATTTTTATTTAAAAAAAAACCACAAAATGTTATTTAAAAATAAAGGCATTTAATTTTATGATAAAAAAAATGTTAAAAAAAAAAGAAAAAAAAGAAGCTCCATTATGAAAAGTATATAATGTTAAAATAGGAGTTGGTAAGAAGGGTAGTTTAGTCTCTATCAAAATATATTTATAATCTTTCCTCTTTTCTATGATAGTGGAGGTGATTAATAGTATTTAATGCATGTCTTAGGTCACTTGTTGCAAAACACTTTATTTATATATCATTATCTTTTTATAAAAAATAAAACTTAGCTAAGAGTTTATCCTAATCACAGCCTTTGGCTTAATGGTTATGTAGCACCACTTTATGGAGTAAAGTTATGGATTCCAACTCTTATGGAGAGAAATTTGATATCGTTTGTGGTGTTATACCCCTAGGAATTGTACATAGATTATTTCTTATCAACTTTGGGCTTTGTGTATCTCGTGTGCCATCCGCTAGTCATATTTGTAAGTAATCTCCTACTAATTGATAAAATAAAATAAAAAATAAGTTAAAATTATCCTTCATTTGAGCAATGAATTCTTAAATGTTTACATTTTTTTTTTCCTCACTCCCTTTGTTTAATCGATTAAAAATCACAATCTTTACTCAATCAATATGAAATAATGATATCAACAACTAAATGACACCACCAAATTAACTTTCTGACTACGCCACTGCTTGCAACTAGAACATATATTTGTGCCACAAGTAAAACTTAGATATACTAGTTCTACTGTTCTAACACTCAAATGTATGACACAAGTGTATGGCCAAATCAAAGATTTATATGACACCTATACATTATGTTACATGGACTATCCAAAATAAATCAAATATCCGTGTCGGACTCTTGACCCTCGGACAAGAATGTGGGATATGTGTTGGATACTTTCCATGGGACACTTCGCATATACTTGAATTTAAAACTTCCATGAGAAAGTCAAAGGCTGTGATTAGGATAAACTGCTACAAACAAATCAGATAGATGAGAAGTGTCCCATGACTTTCTTATTAGTTGGCTTAATCAGTACCAAAATTCAAATAGTGCACTAACACAGCTGATTTTTTTTGTTGTAGTAGAATCGTAAATCTAAATATAGATCATGGTTGGTTGATAAACGATCACCCCTTTTTTAACTATCATAATCTAATTAATCTAAATAATTGATTATACTACATGAATATTTAGATTTAATATGAGCATTTAATATATTAACTATGTGTGGTGACTAATCTAATTTTATATGTTCCCTGGACTAAAATAGTTTAATATATTAAATACTGATGTATGGATACTATCCCCTTACCAATGTTATTTTGGCGTAAAATAACTTATTGTTATAAATTATTAGATGTGTAGAAAAATAAAAAAATTAATATTGTGATGATCAAGGATGGTCTTTTATTTTTCATGTTTAAAATAAATAAATTTGTATTGTTATGATCATGGATGGATCTATCCCTTGGAGTGGGTTTCGTAATTAGTAAACATTATGACGTTTTATTAATCTAAACTAGGCTAAACAATGAGTTTTTTTTGGTTAGTTGCCAACCCCACCAAATGTAATTCATTGACATAGAAAAAATCATCATTTTATGTTTTGTAATCATCACCAACGACTGATCCACTGGGTGCGAAAGTATATTTAGATTTTCAAATTTTAAAGATCCATCCATGATTATAACAATACAAATTTATTTATTTTATACATGAAAAATAAAAGACAATCCTTGATCATAACAATATTAATTTTTTATTTTAATACACGTAAAAAAAAAAAAAAAAAAAAAAAAAAAAAGTGGTTGTCCAATGACTTAAACTAAAGCAATTACCAGGGAACCTACAGGTTCACTAGTCTAGTCTGAGTTCAACTATGCTGGCCACAACCTGAGTTCAAGCGTTGAATCCAACTATCAACTTACCATCATCCAACCACTTTGGTACCCTCGCTTAAGTCATAAGCTAACGCTACTTAGCTCGGCAATTATTAGATGTCTCAATCACCCCTTATATTCAAACATTATGCGTTGTTTTTAAACGATGTAAGATAAGTTTACGATTATACTTCTACCAATTATTAAACTTTACACTATCTTTTTTCTAATTAGATTATGAACGATGTGGGATAGATTTATGATTCTACTACTACCAATATTTAAACTTTACACCATCTTTTTTCTAATGAGATTATGTTTCTTTCTCTTCCGTAGTAGCCGTCATCGTTCGCCACCATCACCGAACCGTCTTTTGTCTTCCCCACCTACAAGTACCAACTGCCACGGGGAGAGAGAGGTTGAGAGAAAAGAAAAAGAAAAAAAAAAAAAAACGAGGTTGCATACAAGGAAGAACTTTTGGGTGTGTGGTAGGTCTCTATCTTTCTTCTTCTCTTTGTTTTTGTTCTTTATCCTTACTCTATTATTATTTAGTTCATTGATGGAGAGGTTGTAGGTTTATGTATTTTGTATATATATATATATACGGTTAAGAAATCTGAGGAGTTAAATTCATGTATAAAGAATGTGTATAATTCTTAGTCCAAAAATTCTGCACATAATCACAAACTTTAAAAATCAAGAAACTATATCAAACGAATGAATTTTGAACTGAAATTTTTACAGTAGATTAATTACGAATTGGGTTGCATATCTGAAGTTTATCATAATTTTTGGGAGTCAAAATCCATATAAACTGATGCGTTGAAGTCTGTCCAGAAAACTGGTTTAAAATAGTAAATTCGGGAGTGTCGTTCTCTTTGGGTATAAATCCAAAAATTATCAAATTAGTGTCATTAGAACCGGTTACGAGTCTAGTTTCCTACATTTTTGGCCTTGCATTGAGCGCTCGTGTACACTAAGAAAACCATTAATTTTTTTAAAGTGCTGCTAAAAACAACCTGTTTAGATATAATTAATTGTAAATAATTATTTTGATAAGCAAATCAAGTGAGACCAATTGGTTTTCAAGCTTAGGATATATTAGCTGTTATCTGGACAGTTTTGGAATTTTTCAAATAGCGTGGAGTGGGTTTTGTAATTTTCAAAGTTAGCGAATACATTGGGAAAGTTTGTTTAAAACTCTGTTTTATCTTAAAGTTACTTTTAATTAAGTTTCGATTTGAACCCATGTCTTGGGTAATTTTAGACCTGGAAGAACATGAACTTAGATATTATTTAAGAGTAACGGTGAGTGGGGTTGAGCTGTGTTAGTGCGCTTTAGAGGCGGGATACATAATTTATTATTCTCTTTAGTACTTTTAAATTAGTAGTGACGTGTAGTCTTCATACTTCGTTCAGGGCATTAGTTGGACTTTCATACTCTATTCGAGGATTATATTATTTGGTTTTCAGGTGAGTAGTTTCATGCTACATATTTTTATAAATGTTCCCCTACCTTGAACTGTTGGAAAATTAAATTGTTGTTTCAGGACTAAACCGTTTTGATAAAATTATTATATTATCAATGGAATCAAATTATTTCTGAAACATGTGTGAACTTAGCATACTGTAAACTATTTGTTTTGGTCTCATGTTTATAATGGTGAACTACCACGTTTTGCGATACTGATGTGTATTGAGTATTGAGACCATCTGTGTATTTTAGTCCAGGGAAATTATTCCACTGTGTGGTGACTATGGCCACTAGCGAACAGATTCGGGTTGGGCCGTGAACTTGTGGTTTTCTTTTTTTTTTTTTTTTTGATTCATTTTTGATGAACTTTTTTTTAAAAAAAAGTTTGCGTTTTAGAATCTACGCGACTATATGGACCAAATAAGTTATAAAAAAAATGAAAACATATTCATTAAAAATAAAAATGAAAATAAGTTGGTGATGTTTTTAGATCATTCTACACCAGAAACACAAAAAATGTAAAATCTTTGATGCAAATTTAAAAAATATAATATTCAAAAGAAAAAACAATGAGTTTTTTTTGGTTAGTTGCCAACCCCACCAAATTTAATTCATTGACATAGAAAAAACCATCATTTTATATTTTGTAATCATCACCAAGGACTGATCCACTGGGTACGAAAGTATATTCAGATTTTCAAATTTTAAAGATCCATCCATGATCATAACAATACAAATTTATTAATTTTATACATGAAAAATGAAAGACCATCCTTGATCATCACAATATTAATTTTTTATTACTACACGCAAAAAAAAAAAAAAAAAAAAAAATGTGGTTGTCCAATGACTTAAACTAAAGCAATTCCCAGGGAACCTACAGGTTCACTAGTCTACTCTGAGTTCAACTATGCTGGCCACAACCTGAGTTCAAGCGTTGAAGCCAACTATCAACTTTACCATCATCCAACCACTTTGGTGCCCTCGCTTAAGTCATAAGCTAACGCTACTTAGCTCGGCAATTATTAGATGTCTCAATCACCCCTTATATTCAAACATCATGCGTTGTTTTTAAACGATGTAGGATAAGTTTACGATTATACTACTACCAATATTTAAACTTTACACTATCTTTTTTCTAATTAGATTATGAACGATGTGGGATAGATTTACGATTCTACTACAACCAATATTTAAACTTTACACTATCTTCTTTCTAATGAGATTATGTTTTTCTCTTCCGTAGTAGCCGCCATCGTCCACCACCATCACCGCACCGTCTTTTGTCTTCCCCACCTACAAGTACCAACCGCCACGGGGAGAGAGAGGTCAAGAGAAAAGAGAAAGAAAAAAAAAGGGGGTTGCATGCAAGGAAGAATTTTTTGGGTGTGTGGTAGGTCTCTATCTTTCTTCTTCTCTTTGTTTTTGTTCTTATCCTTACTATAAAATTATTTAGTTCATTGATGGAGAGGTTGTAGGTTTATGTATTTTGTATATAGATATATATATACGGTTAAGAAATCTGAGGAGTTTAATTCATGTATAAACATTGGGTACAATTCTTAGTCTAAAAATTCTACACAGAATCACAAACTTTAAAAATCAAGAAACCATATGAAACGAATGAATTTTGAACTGAAATTTTTACAGTAGATTAATTACGAGTTGGGTTGCATATCTGAAGTTTATCATAATTTTTGGGAGTCAAAATCCTTAGAAACTGATGCGTTCAATTCTGTCTAGAAAACTAGCTGAAAACAGTAAATTCGGGAGTGTCGTTCTCTTTGGGTATAAATCCAAAAATTATCCAATTAGTGTCATTAGAACCGGTTACGAGTCTAGTTTCCTACATTTTTGGCCTTGCATTGAGCGCTCCTGTATACTAAGAGAACCATTAATTTTTTAAAGTGCTGATGAAATAACCTGTTTAGATATAATTAATTGTAAATAATTATTTTGATAAGCAAATCAAGTGAGACCAATTGGGCTTCAAACATAGGATATATTAGTTGTTATCTGGATGGTTTTGGAATTTTTCGAATAGCGTGGAGTGGGTTTTGTAATTTTCAATGTTAGCGAACAGATTGGGAAAGTTTGTTTAAAACTCCGTTTTATCTTAAAGTTACTTTTAATTAAGTTTCGATTTGAACCCATGTCTTGGGTAATTTTAGACCTTGAAGAACATGAACTTAGGTATTATTTAAGAGTAACGGTGAGTGGGGTTGAGCTGTGGTAGTGCGCTTTAGTGCACGATACTTAATTTATTATTCTCTTTAGTATTTTTAAATTAGTAGTGACTTGTAGTCTTCGTACTTGGCTCAGGGCATTAGTTGGACTTTCATACTCTATTCGAGGATTATATTATTTGGTTTTCAGGTGAGTAGTTTCATGCTACATATTTTTATAAATGTTCCCCTACTTTGAACTGTTGAAAAATTAAATTGTAGTTTCAGGACTAAACCGTTTTGATAAAATTATTATATTATCAATGGAATCAAATTATTTCTGAAACATGTGTGAACTTGGCATACTGTAAACTATTTGTTTTGGTCTCATGTTTATAATGGTGAACTACCACGTTTTGCGATACTGATGTGTATTGAGTATTGAGACCATCTGTGTATTTTAGTCCAGATAAATTATTCTACTGTGTGTGGTGACTCTGGCCACTAGGGAACAGATCCGGGTTGGGCCGTGAACTTGTGGTTTTCTTTTTTTTTTTTGGTTCATTTTTGATGAACTTTTTTTTTAAAAAAAGTTTGCGTTTTAGAATCTACGCGACTATATGGACCAAATAAGTTATAAAAAAAAATGAAAACATATTCATTAAAAATAAAAGTGAAAATAAGTTGGTGATGTTTTTAGATCATTCTACACCAGACACACAAAAAATGTAAAATCTTTGATGCAAATTTAAAAAATATAATATTCAAAAGAAAAAACAATGAGTTTTTTTTTGGTTAGTTGCCAACCCCACCAAATTTAATTCATTGACATAGAAAAAATCATCTGTTTATGTTTTGTAATCATCACCAGGGACATATCCACTCGGTGCGAAAGTATATTCAGATTTTCAAATTTTAAAGATCCATCCATGATCGTAACAATACAAATTTATTAATTTTATACATGAAAAATAAAAGACCATCCTTGATCATCACAATGTTAATTTTTTATTTTATTACACGCAAAAAAAAAAAAAAAGTGGTTGTCCAATGACTTAAACTAAAGCAATTCCCAGGGAACCTACAGGTTCACCAGTCTAGTCTGAGTTCAACTATGCTGGCCACAACCTGAGTTCAAGCGTTGAAGCCAACTATCAACTTTACCATCATCCAACCACTTTGGTGCCCTCGCTTAAGTCATAAGCTAACGCTACTTAGCTCGGCAATTATTAGATCTCTCAATCACCCCTTATATTCAAACATTATGCGTTGTTTTTAAACGATGTGAGATAAGTTTACATTTATACTACTACCAATATTTAAACTTTACACTATCTTTTTTCTAATTAGATTATGAACGATGTGGGATAGATTTACGATTCTACTCCAACCAATATTTAAACTTTACACTATCTTCTTTCTAATGAGATTATGTTTCTTTCTCTTCTGTAGTAGCCGCCATCGTCCGCCACCATCACCGAACCGTCTTTTGTCTTCCCCACCTACAAGTACCAACCGCCACGGGGAGAGAGAGGTCAAGAGAAAAGAAAAAGAAAAAAAAAAAGGGGTTGCATGCAAGGAAGAACTTTTGGGTGTGTGGTAGGTCTCTATCTTTCTTCTTCTCTTTGTTTTTGTTCTTTATCCTTACTCTATAATTATTTAGTTCATTGATGGAGAGGTTGTAGGTTTATGTATTTTGTATATAGATATATATATATACGGTTAAGAAATCTGAGGAGTTTAATTCATGTATAAACATTGGGTACAATTCTTAGTACAAAAATTCTGCACAGAATCACTAAATTTAAAAATCAAGAAACCATATCGAACGAATGAATTTTGAGCTGAAATTTTGACATTATTAATTACGAATTGGATTGCTTATCTGAAGTTTATCATAATTTTTGGGAGTCAAAATCCATATAAACTGATGCGTTCAATTCTGTCCAGAAAACTAGCTGAAAACAGTAAATTCCGGAGTGTCGTTCTCTTTGGGTATAAATCCAAAAATTATCCAATTAGTGTCATTAGAACCGGTTACGAGTCTAGTTTCCTACATTTTTGGCCTTGCATTGAGCGCTCCTGTATACTAAGAGAACCATTAATTTTTTAAAGTGCTGATGAAAACAACCTGTTTAGATATAATTAATTGTAAATAATTATTTTGATAAGCAAATCAAGTGAGACCAATTGGGCTTCAAACATAGGATATATTAGTTGTTATCTGGATGGTTTTGGAATTTTTCGAATAGCGTGGAGTGGGTTTTGTAATTTTCAATGTTAGCGAACAGATTGGGAAAGTTTGTTTAAAACTCCGTTTTATCTTAAAGTTACTGTTAATTAAGTAGCGATTTAAACCCATGTCTTGGGTAATTTTAGACCTTGAAGAACATGAACTTAGGTATTATTTAAGAGTAACAGTGAGTGGGGTTGAGCTGTGGTAGTGCGCTTTAGTGCGGGATACTTAATTTATTATTCTCTTTAATATTTTTAAATTAGTAGTGACATGTAGTCTTCGTACTTGGCTCAGGGCATTGGCTGGACTTTCATACTCTATTCGAGGATTATTATGTTATCAATGGAATCAAATTATTTCTGAAACATGTGTGAACTTAGCATACTGTAAACTATTTGTTTTGGTCTCATGTTTACAATGGTGAACTACCACGTTTTGCGATACTGATGTGTATTGAGTATTGAGACCATCTGTGTATTTTAGTCCAGGGAAATTATTCTACTGTGTGTGGTGACTATGGCCACTAGGGAACAGATCCGGGTTGGCCCGTGAACTTGTGGTTTTCTTTTTCTTTTTTTTGGTTCATTTTTTATGAACTTTTTCTAAAAAAAGTTTGCGTTTTAGAATCTACGCGACTATATGGACCAAATAAGTTATAAAAAAAATGAAAACATATTCATTAAAAATAAAAGTGAAAATAAGTTGGTGATGTTTTTAGATCATTCTACACCAGACACACAAAAAATGTAAAATCCTTGATGCAATTTAAAAAATATAATATTCAAAAGAAAAAGCAATGAGTTTTTTTTTGGTTTGTTGCCAACCCCACAAATGTAATTCATTGACGTAGAAAAAATCATCATTTTATGTTTTGTAATCATCACCAAGGACTGATCCACTGGGTGCGAAAGTATATTTAAATTTTCAAATTTTAAAGATCCATCCATGATCATAACAATGCAAATTTATTTATTTTATACATGAAAAATAAAAGACATCCTTGATCATAACAATATTAATTTTTTATTTTAATACACGAAAAAAAAAAAAGTGGTTGTCCGATGACTTAAACTAAAGCAATTCACAGGGAATCTACAGGTTCACTAGTCTAGTCTGAGTTCAACTATGCTGGCCACAACCTGAGTTCAAGCGTTGAAGCCAACTATCAACTTTACCATCATCCAACCACTTTGGTGCCCTCGCTTAAGTCATAAGCTGACGCTACTTATCTTGGCAATTGTTAGATGTCTCAATCACCCCTTATATTCAAACATTATGCGTTGTTTTTAAACGATGTGGGATAAGTTTACGATTATACTACTACCAATATTTAAACTTTACACTATCTTTTTTTTAATTAGATTATGAACGATGTGGGATAGATTTACGATTCTACTACAACCAATATTTAAACGTTACACTATCTTCTTTCTAATGAGATTATGTTTCTTTCTCTTCCGTAGTAGCCGCCATCGTCCGAACCGTCTTTTGTCTTCCCCACCTACAAGTACCAACCGCCACGGGGGGAGAGAGGTCAAGAGAAAAGAAAAAGAAAAAAAAGGGGGGTTGCATGCAATGAAGAACTTTTGGGTGTGTGGTAGGTCTCTATCTTTCTTCTTCTCTTTGTTTTTGTTCTTTATCCTTACTCTATAATAATTTAGTTCATTGATGGAGAGGTTGTAGGTTTATGCATTTTGTATATAGATAAATATATACGGTTAAGAAATCTGAGGAGTTTAATCCATGTATAAACATTGGGTACAATTCTTAGTCCAAAAATTCTGCACAGAATCACAAACTTTAAAAATCAAGAAACCATATCAAACTAATGAATTTTGAACTGAAATTTTTACAGTAGATTAATTACGAATTGGGTTGCTTATCTAAAGTTTATCATAATTTTTGGGAGTCAAAATCCAAATAAACTGATGCGCTCAATTCTGTCCAGAACACTAGCTAAAAACAGTAAATTCGGGAGTGTCGTTCTCTTTGGGTATAAATCCAAAAACTATCAAATTAGTGTCATTAGAACCAGTTACGAGTCTAGTTTCCTACATTTTTGGCCTTGCATTGAGCGCTCGTGTATACTAAGAGAACCATTAATGTATTTAAAGTGCTGCTGAAAACAACCTGTTTAGATATAATGAATTATAAATAATTATTTTGAAAAGCAAATCAAGTGAGACCAATTGGGCTTCAAACTTAGGATATATTAGTTGTTATCTGGATGGTCTTGGAATTTTTTCAATAGCGTGGAGTGGGTTTTGTAATTTTCAATGTTAGCGAATAGATTGGGAAAGTTTGTTTAAAACTCCGTTTTATCTTAAAGTTACTGTTAATTAAGTTTCGATTTGAACCCATGTCTTGGGTAATTTTAGACCTTGAAGAACATGAACTTAGGTATTATTTAAGAGTAACGGTGAGTGGGGTTGAGCTGTGGTAGTGCGCTTTAGTGCAGGATACTTAATTTATTATTCTCTTTAGTATTTTTAAATTAGTAGTGAAATGTAGTTTTCGTACTTGGCTCAGGGCATTAGTTGGACTTTCATACTCTATTCGAGGATTATATTATTGGGTTTTCAGGTGAGTAGTTTCATGCTACATATTTTTATAAATGTTCCCCTACCTTGAACTGTTGGAAAATTAAATTGTTGTTTCAGGACTAAACCGTTTTGATAAAATTACTATATTATCAGCGGAATCAAATTATTTCTGAAACATGTGTGAACTTAGCATACTGTAAACTATTTGTTTTGGTCTCATGTTTATAATGGTGAACTGCCACGTGTTGCGATACTGATGTGTATTGAGTATTGAGACCATCTGTGTATTTTAGTCCAGGGAAATTATTCTACTGTGTGGGGTGACTCTGGCCACTACGGAACAGATCCGGGTTGGGCCATGAACTTGGGGTTTTCTTTTTTTTTTTTGGTTTCTTTTTGATGAACTTTTTATATAGAAAAGTTTGCGTTTTAGAATCTACGCGACTATATGGAGCAAATAAGTTATAAAAAAAATGGAAACATATTCATTAAAAATAAAAGTGAAAATAAGTTGGTGATGTTTTAAATCATTCTACACCAGACACACAAAAAATGTAAAATCTTTGATGCAAAGTTAAAAAATATAATATTCAAAAGAAAAAACAATGAGTTTTTTTTTGGTTAGTTGCCAACCCCACCAAATGTAATTCATTGACATAGAAAAAATCATCTGTTTATGTTTTGTAATCATCACCAAGGACTGATCCACTGGGTGCGAAAGTATATTTAGATTTTCAAATTTTAAAGATCCATCATGATCATAACAATGCAAATTTATTTATTTTATACATGAAAAATAAAAGACCATCCTTGATCATAACAATATTAATTTTTTATTTTAATACACGTAAAAAAAAAAAAAAAGTGGTTGTCCAATGACTTAAACTAAAGCAATTCACAGGGAATCTACAGGTTCACAAGTCTAGTCTGAGTTCAATTATGCTGGCCACAACCTGAGTTCAAGCGTTGAAGCCAACTATCAACTTTACCATCATCCAACCACTTTGGTGCCCTCGCTTAACTCATAAGCTAACGCTACTTAGCTCGGCAATTATTAGATGTCTCAATCACCCCTTATATTCAAACATTATGCGTTGTTTTTAAACGATGTGGGATAAGTTTACGATTATACTACTACCAATATTTAAACTTTACGCTATCTTTTTTCTAATTAGATTGTGAACGATGTGGGATACATTTACGATTCTACTACAACCAATAGTTAAACTTTACACTATCTTCTTTCTAATGAGATTATGTTTCTTTCTCTTCCGTAGTAGCCGCCATCGTCCGCCACCATCACCGAACCGTCTTTTGTCTTCCCCACCTACAAGTAGCAACCGCCATGGGGAGAGAGAGGTGAAGAGAAAAGAAAAAAAAAAAAAAAAAGGGGGTTGCATGCGAGGAAGAACTTTTAAGTGTGTGGTAGGTCTCTATCTTTCTTCTTCTCTTTGTTTTTGTTCTTTATCCTTACTCTATAATAATTTAGTTCATTGATGGAGAGGTTGTAGGTTTATGTATTTTGTATGTAGATATATATATATATATATACGGTTAAGAAATCTGAGGAGTTTAATTCATGTATAAACATTGGGTACAATTCTTAGTCCACAAATTCTGCATAGAATCACAAACTTTAAAAATCAAGAAACCCTATCAAACGAATGAATTTTGAACTGAAAATTTTACAGTAGATTAATGACGAATTGGGTTGCTTATCTGAAGTTTATCATAATTTTTGGGAGTCAAAATCCAAATGAACTGATGCGTTCAATTCTGTCCAGAAAACTAGCTGAAAACAGTAAATTCCGGAGTGTCGTTCTCTTTGGGTATAAATCCAAAAATTATCAAATTAGTGTCATTAGAACCGGTTACGAGTCTAGTTTCCTAAATTTTTGGCCTTGCATTGAGCGCTCGTGTATACTAAGAGAACCATTAATTTTTTTAAAGTGCTGCTGAAAACAATCTGTTTAGATATAATTAATTGTAAATAATTATTTTGATAAGCAAATCAAGTGAGACCAATTGGGCTTCAAACTTAGGATATATTAGTTGTTATCTGGATGGTTTTGGAATTTTTCGAATAGCGTGGAGTGGGTTTTGTAATTTTCAATGTTAGTGAATAGATTGGGAAAGTTTGTTTAAAACTCTGTTTTATCTTAAAGTTACTGTTAATTAAGTTTCGATTTGAACCCATCTCTTGGGTAATTTTAGACCTTGAAGAACATGAACTTAGGTATTATTTAAGAAAAACGGTGAGTGGGGTTGAGCTATGGTAGTGCGCTTTAGTGTGGGATACTTAATTTATTATTCTTTTCAGTATTTTTAAATTAGTAGTGACATGTAGTCTTCGTACTTGGCTCAGGGCATTAGTTGGACTTTCATACTCTATTCGAGGATTATATTATTTGGTTTTCAGGTGAGTAGTTTCATGCTACATATTTTTATAAATGTTCCCCTACCTTGAACTGTTGGAAAATTAAATTGTTGTTTCAGGACTAAACCGTTTTGATAAAATTATTATATTATCAATGGAATCAAATTATTTCTGAAACATGTGTGAACTTAGCATACTGTAAACTATTTGTTTTGGTCTCATGTTTATAATGGTGAACTACCACGTTTTGCGATACTGATGTGTACTGATTATTGAGACCATCTGTGTATTTTAGTCCAGGGAAATTATTCAACTGTGTGTGGTGACTCTGGCCACAAGGGAACAAATCTATATAAACTTTAGAGCATAAAAGGAAAGAACATGTCAAAAAAACCATAAATAAAAAAATGACAATGTGTATAACAAAAAGAAGTTGATAGTTTATACGGATCATAGTAAGGTTACCATCTGTATAGAGTTACTGTGCACCCAAGATTTTTCTTTTATTATTTATATCCTATTTTTATAAATGTTCCCCTACTAAAAAAAAGTGAAAAATTTACATTGACTAGACATCCGCTAGAACGTCTCCCGGTGGACCGGTGGTCTAATGAAGCTCCAAAATCTTTCGTTAGAGCATTTGATAGCTGGCTCAGGGTAATTTAATTTTCCAACAGTTCAAGGTAGGAGGCCACTACGGAAGAGAAAGAAACATAATCTCATTAGAAAGAAGATAGTGTAAAGTTTAAATATTGGTAGTAGTAGAATCGTAAATCTATCCCACATCGTTCATAATCTAATTAGAAAAAAAGATAGTGTAAAGTTTAAATATTGGTAATAGTATAATCGTAAACTTATCCCACATCGTTTAAAAACAACGCATAATGTTTGAATATAAGGGGTGATTGAGACATCTAATAATTGCCGAGCTAAGTAGCGTTAGCTTATGATTTAAGCGAGGGCACCAAAGTGGTTGGATGATGGTAAAGTTGATAGTTGGCTTCAACGCTTGAACTCAGATTGTGGCCAGCATAGTTGAACTCAGACTAGACTAGTGAACCTGTAGGTTCCCTGGGAATTGCTTTAGTTTAAGTCATTGGACAACCACTTTTTTTTTTTTTTACGTGTATTAAAATAAAAAATTAATATTGTGATGATCAGGGATGGTCTTTTATTTTTCATGTAATAAATAATAAATTTGTATTGTTATGATCATGGATGGATCTTTAAAATTTGAAAATCTAAATATACTTTCGCACCCAGTGGATCTGTCATTGGTGATGATTACAAAACATAACATGATGATTTTTTCTATGTCAATGAATTACATTTGGTGGGGTTGGCAACTAACCAAAAAAAACTCATTGTTTTTTCTTTTGAATATTATATTTTTAAATTTGCATCAAGATTTTACATTTTTTGTGTGTCTGGTGTTGAATGATCTAAAAATATCACCCACTTATTTTTCACTTATTTTTAATGAATATGTTTTCATTTTTTTATAACTATTGGTCCATATAGTCGCGTAGATTCTAAAACGCAAACTTTTTTTTAAAAAAAAGTTCATCGAAAATGAACCAAAAAAAAAAAAAAAAAAAAAGAAAACCACAAGTTCACGGCCCAACCCGGATTTGTTCCCTAGTGGCCAAAGTCACCACACAGAGTAGAATAATTTCCCTGGACTAAAATACACAGATGGTCTCAATACTCAATACACTCAGTATCGCAAAACGTGGTAGTTCACCATTATAAACATGAGACCAAAACAAATAGTTTACAGTATGCTAAGTTCACACATGTTTCAGAAATAATTTGATTCCATTGATAATATAATAATTTGATCAAAACGGTTTTCCTGATGAAAACAACAATTTAATTTTCCAACAGTTCAAGGTAGGGGAACATTTAAAAAATAGGTAGCATGAAACTACTCACATGAAAACTAATAATATAATCCTCGAATAGAGTATGAAAGTCCAACTAATGTCCTGAACCAAGTACGAAGACTACGTGTCACTACTAATTTAAAAATACTAAAGAGAATAATAAATTAAGTATACCGCACTAAAGCGCACTACCACAGCTCAACCCCACTCACCGTTACTCTTAAATAATACCTAAGTTCATGTTCTTAAAGGTCTAAAATTGCCCAAGACATGGATTCAAATCGAAACTTAATTAAAAGTAACTTTATGATGAAACAGAGTTTTAAACAAACTTTCCCAATCTATTCGCTACCATTGAAAATTACAAAACCCACTCCACGCTATTCGAAAAATTCCAAAACCATCCAGATAACAACTAATATATCCTAAGTTTCAAGCCCAATTGGTCTCACTTGATTTGCTTATCAAAATAATTATTTACAATTAATTATATCTAAATAGGTTGTTTTCAGCAGCACTTTAAAAAAATTAATGGTTCTCTTAGTATACACGAGCGCTCAATGCAAGGCCAAAAATGTAGGAAACTAGACTCGTAACCGGTTCTAATGACACTAATTTGATAATTTTTGGACTTATACCCAAAGAGAATGACACTCCCGAATTTACTATTTTCAGCTAGTTTTCTGGACAGAATTGAACGCATCAGTTTATATGGATTTTGACTCACAAAAAATATGATAAACTTCAGATATGCAACCCAACTCGTAATTAATCTACTATAAAAATTTCAGTTCAAAATTCATTCGTTTGATATGGTTTCTTGATTTTTAAAGTTTGTGATTCTGTGCAGAATTTTTGGACTAAGAATTGTACCCAATGTTTATACATGAATTAAACTCCTCAGATTTCTTAACCGTATATATATATATATATATCTATATACAAAATCCATAAACCTACAACATCTCCATCAATGAACTAAATAATTATAGAGTAAGGATAAAGAACAAAAACAAAGAGAAGAAGAAAGATAGAGACCTACCACACACCCAAAAGTTGTTCCTTGCATGCAACCCCCTTTTTTTTTTCTTTTTCTTTTCTCTCGACCTCTCTCTCCCCGTGGCGGTTGGTACTTGTAGGTGTGGGAAGACAAAAGACGGTTTGTGATGGTGGCGGATGATGGCGGCTACTACGGGGAAAGAAAAAACATAATCTCATTAGAAAGAAGATAGTATGTAAATTTAAATATTGGTTGTAGTAGAACCGTAAATCTATCCCACATCGTTCATAATCTAATTAGAAAAACGATAGTGTAAAGTTTAAATATTGGTAGTAGTATAATCGTAAACTTATCCCACATCGTTTAAAAACAACGCATAATGTTTGAATATAAGGGGTGATTGAGACATCTAATAATTGCCGAGCTAAGTAGCGTTAGCTTATGACTTAAGCGGGGCACAAAGTGGTGGATGATGGTAAAGTTGATAGTTGGCTTCAACGCTTGAACTCAGGTTGTGGCCAGCATAGTTGAACTCAAACTAGACTAGTGAACCTGTAGGTTCCCTGGGAATTGCTTTAGTTTAAGTCATTGGACAACCACTTTTTTTTTTTTTTACGTGTATTAAATAAAAAATTAATATTGTGATGATCAGGGATGGTCTTTTATTTTTCATGTATAAAATAAATAAATTTGTATTGTTATGATCATGGATGGATTTTAAAATTTGAAAATCTAAATATACTTTCGCACCCAGTGGATCTGTCATTGGTGATGATTACAAAAATAAAATGATGATTTTTTCTATGTCAATGAAGAATTACATTTGGTGGGGTTGGCAATTAACCAAAAAAAACTCATTGTTTTTTCTTTTGAATATTATATTTTTTAAATTTGCATCAAAGATTTTACATTTTTTGTGTGTCTGGTGTAGAATGATCTAAAACATCACCAACTTATTTTTCACTTTTATTTTTAATGAATATGTTTTCATTTTTTTATAACTTATTTGGTCCATATAGTCGCGTAGATTCTAAAACGCAAACTTTTTTTAAAAAAAAGTTCATCAAAAATCAACCAAAAAAAGAAAAAAGAAAACCACAAGTTCACGGCCCAACCCGGATCTGTTCCCTAGTGGCCAAAGTCACCACACACAGTAGAATAATTTCCCTGGACTAAAATACACAGATGGTCTCAATACTCAATACACATCAGTATCGCAAAACGTGGTAGTTCACCTGTGACACCCTTGTTCTGTATTATGTTAATCGGTCCCTAATACGTATGTGATTATATGTTTTGAAATGATTTTGTGTGCCATTATGTGGAAATGTGTGATTTTAGAATTCTATCTGTTCACCGTAGGAATACCTATTTGAATAATCCGCTTCGGAAATTAAATTGTGGGTCTCATCGACCACAGAACCCGAAATTGATTACGCCATTGCGATTGGCATAATTTTTAGAGCCTACGGTGGAATTTAATTGAAAATTGATTTTGGTCAATTTAAACTGATTTAATTGATAAATTAAGTGCCCTATTATTTTATGCTTGAATAATATGTTAGTGGGGCTTGTTGTATAATATCACTATACTCTCCTTTAGCCCATATGAACTCAAAATCTGAGCTAAACAATAGGAAGAAAGAGAGGGCCGGCCATCTTCAGAGAAAGGGAGAGGAGTTGTGCTAATTTGGCCTAGAGCTTGGAAATTTTGGAGAATTGGCTCAAGGATTGACTAGAGCTTAGAAGATTAAAACTTCTAGGTAAGTGAACTCATGGATTTTGTTGTAAATGTGTAGATTTAAGTGTATTTGATGATCAAGAACATGAGTTAGCTTGATGTTGAGGAAATTGAGTTATTTGTGTTCAATTGATGGTCAATGAAGGCATGCATGTATATAATGGTTGTAGAATTGCATTATCTAGCATGTATTGAGTCGAATATGGAAGTGAAGGTGTTAAATCTTACATGCAAGCATGCTTTTGTTGTATTCCATGAGAATGAACACCATTTGCTTTGTTTGGGTTGGAAATGAGGTCAAAAATTAGCATGCATGTTTGAATAATTAAGAGATGGGCTTGAATGCATGATTTTACCATATTAGAATGGGTTTTGGGGCATGCATGTGACTTATTTGAGAAATTGAGCCTCATTGAGTTGTAATTTGGGGTCTATACCATGTTAGCATGATTATACATAAGAATTGAGCCATTGCATGCAAGAATGGTAACTGGGAAATTGAATTGAAGCTCAAGAACACAACCTGGAATTTCCAGAAATTTGACTTCCTCTCGAGCGGGGGAAGTGCCGCTCGAGCAGAGAAATCGAGCTCCCAGCATTTTCTGCAGACATGGTTCCCGCTCGAGCGGGGAAGTTGACGCTCGAGCGGGGAGCTATGTAGACAGGCAGTCTGCTCGAGCGGCCGAGTTCACGCTCGAGTGGGAATTGAAGGCAACCAGTACTTTTGCAGGCCTAAGGGTCCGCTCGAGCGGGGAAGTCCACGCTCGAGCGGGGACCCTATTTTCTGAAATCTTATTTTTACATTTTGTGTTCTGTTTTCCGTTCTCTTTCACTTGCAAGCACTCTTAGGCATATGTTAAGCATGGTAAATGAGTTAATGAGATAATAATAAAGCCTAAAGAGGAATATGTGAATTAAAGAACGGATTGAACTGTTAATGACCCTTTTGTGTTCATGAAATGTGTAGGGTCAAGCTCCAGGGCAAATCCACAAGCCGATCACTGTGAGTAATATCAATATTTGAAGGCTTGTGAATGTCCAATTGTTTACTCCCTTGTAAGCTTTATGAATTGCTAATTGGGATTGTAGACGTAAGCCTGATATGAATGAATAAATGGACCCAAGGTCGTTTTGTTAAACGTGAATGGACCAAAGGTCGTTTTGATGAACATGAATGGACCAAAGGTCGTTTTGATACGAATGCATGGGCCGAAGGCCGTTCTGACATGAATGAGTGGGCCAAAGGCCGTTTTGAAATGAATGAGTGGGCCGGAGGCCGTTTTGACATAAGTGAATGGGCCAAAGGCCGTTTTGACATACATGATTGGGCCAAAGGCCGTTTTGACATAAGTGAATGGGCCAAAGGCCGTTTTGACATACATGATTGGGCCAAAGGCCGTTTTGACATAATCGAATGGGCCGAAGGCCGTTTCGTCATGAATGTAAATCTGAACGGGCCAAAGGCCAGCATGTACAGAGCTATGGTTGCTTGATTTAAATTACCCTTATATATGTTAACTATAGATATGAATTGGGCCCAAGGCCGTTTGGAAAATGTTGTTCTACGTCTTGTTGCATAAATTCTGCAATTGATATTATTCACTGGGCTATCGCTCACGCTCATTTCATGTCTTTGTAGGTGAGCCCAGAGGTCCAGACCCAGCCTCAGTGAAGCCTGCGTAGAACAACCCAAGTTTTGGAGAGTCAGCCCTCGTGTCTCACGCATGAGACCCGTCTTCGCCTTTTTGTTATCTATTTACGTTGTCATGATGGCGAAGACTTTGTGTAATTCTGTATAAGTTTTGATGGGTTGACTTGGACTTATATGATCCTGTTTATACAGAACTCATGCTACTATTTTACTGTTGTGAGTTATTAATGTCTATGTATATGGTTGTTGTGATGTGCCATGTAAGCACAGCTCTATGGAAAAAGTTTTGAATTGTTTCCGTTTGGCCCCCCGTTAACTCTGTTAAAATACGTTTGGATCAGTTTGAGGCCGTAGGTAATCTCATGATTACTGGCCGGTTACGTCCTTAACCCACGGGGGCGGGTTCGGGTCGTGACAGAGTGGTATCAGAGCCAGGTTAATAACTCACACACTTGTCCAAAAAGAGCAATAAGCATCTAGATAAGACCTAGGATGCATTCATGTGATAAATATGAATTTGGAAGCATTGGTTATGTGTTTAATTGTCTTGATATGAACAAGTATATGTTGTAAATTGTGAACTACTTGCATTTCGAATTATTTGGATATGTATGCTCCTTGTTACATTCATACTTGTGTATATCTTGTATGAAAAATAATGCAAGTCTAATCAGATGGTGAGAACCCGAGGTGATGAGATAGAGGAATTTTCTACTGCCAGACTGGACAAAATGGAAAGAATGATTCATGAAATGGCAGAGGCTTTGAGACAGCAACAGGAGTGGCAACAACAGTGGCAGCAACCACATCCGCCACCTCCACCTGTGGCACCACCCGTGCCAGATAATCAAAATGATGACCGGATTATAACTCTCACCAAGGAATTCAAGAAGATGAAACCACCACAGTTCCACGGGGGATTAGATCCATTGAAAGCCGAAGCATGGGTCCTCGGCATTGAGAAGCTATTTGAAGTGTTCCCCTGTTCAGAGACTCATAAAGTGCTTCTGGCCACTTTTATGCTAGAAGACGAAGCAAGAAGATGGTGGATGTTGACGCGAGAAAATCATAAGGATGTTGATTGGGTGAAATTCTTAGAAATATTTTATGACAAGTACTTCCCGCAGTGTGTTCGGGATAGGAAAGTGGCTGAGTTCATGGAACTCAAGCAAGATAGCATGACAGTGGCTGAGTATGAGGCCAAGTTCACTGAGTTGGCCAGGTTTGCACCACATGTAATTGACACAGACTATAAGAAGGCAAGACATTTCGAAGGCGGACTCCGCAGTGACATCCTAGAGAGGGTGAATGTCCTAAAGCTGGAGACCTACATTGGGGTGCCTGATAGAGCCATCATATCAGAGGCTAATATAGCTAGACAAGCTAAGCTAGCAGCAGAATGGAAGGGTAACAAAAGGCAAGGCTTCTTTTCGAAGAAGAAATTTCTGAAGAAGCAAAACACGGGCTCCTCCACAACTTCAAATTCTTCCCGAGACACAGCCCCCATGTGCAATATATGTAGCAAAAGGCACCGTGGGGTTTGTTATCGTGCATCAGGAGGCTGTTTCAAGTGTGGGAAACAAGGGCACATAGCCCGAGAATGCAATCAGAACGGTGGGAAACTAGCAGCTAGTTCAACTGCATCAGTCCCAAAGCCGGGAAATACTTTGAGATCCGCTGTTACTGGGGATACAGTGAGACAGGGAATAGTTTTTGCACTTGTTCCGGGTGATACGCGGAATGCCAATGCCGTTGTCTCAGGTACTATCTCAATATGTAATCAGGATGCCTTTGTATTAATTGATTCTGGATCAACGCACTCATTTGTGACATATGCATTTGCATCTAGACTGAAAAGACCCCTACAATTGTTGCCATATTTGTTATGTGTGTCTGCTCCATCGGGGGAATCTGTGTTATGTGACTATATATATCGGTTTTGTGACATGCATATTGAGGATGCTACCTTATATGTAGATTTATTGCCCTTGAACTTTAGACATTTTGATGTAATTTTGGGCATGGATTGGTTGACCAAGTATAGTGCTACCATAGATTGTGTGACAAAGAGGGTTGTGTTTAAACCACCAGAACAGAAAGAGATTGTGTTTGTGGGAAATGGGGTAGTGCCTCCACCATATTTGATATCTGTAATGAAAGCATGTAAATTGATCAGGAAAGGGTGCCCGGGTTATTTGTGTTATGTATTGACTGAACAGTCTGTGAATGTTGAATTGAATGATATTCCTATTGTTAGAGAATTCCCAAATGTGTTTCCAAATGAATTACCAGGGGAATTGGTAGACAGGGAGATAGAGTTCACTATTGAGACTATGCCAAGCACCCAGCCTATTTCTTAGACTCCCTACAGAATGGCCACTGCTGAGATGAAAGAATTGAAAGAACAGTTGCAAGACCTGCTTAACAAGGGGTTTATCCAGCCTAGCACTTCACCTTGGGGCGCACCGGTGTTATTTGTGAAAAAGAAGGATGGTACTTTGCGCCTGTGCATCGATTATCGGGAATTGAACAAGGTAACGATAAAGAACAAGTATCCCTTACCCCGTATTGATGATTTATTTGATCAGTTGCAGGGATCATAGGTGTTTTCTAAGATTGATTTGAGATCCGGGTATCATCAGTTGAAAGTTAAGGCAAAGGATGTTGAGAAAACAGCATTCAGAACGAGGTATGGTCATTTTGAGTTTCTTGTTATGCCATTTGGGGTGACTAATGCTCCGACAGCATTTATGGACTTAATGAATAGAATTTTTAAAACCTGCCTTGATGAGTTTGTTGTAGTCTTCATCGATGACATTTTGATATACTCTAAAGATAGACTTGAACATGAACAACATTTGAGGACTGTTTTACAAGTACTTCGGGAAAAGAAATTATTTGCTAAACTAAAGAAATGTGAGTTTTGGTTGGATGAAGTTATTTTCTTAGGGCATGTGATCAACAAGGAAGGAATCTCAGTTGACCCGCAGAAAATAGAGGCAATTGTGAATTGGCCTACACCGACTAAAGTGACAGAAGTTCGCAGTTTCATGGGCTTAGCTGGATACTATAGGAGGTTCGTGAAGGACTTCTCGAAATTAGCTGTGCCTCTCACCCAACTGACACGTAAAGGGCAACCATTTGAGTGGAATGAAGAAAGAGAATCAGCCTTTCATGAATTGAAGACGAGATTGACTACTGCACCAATTTTGACACTACCTTCAGGTACGAAAAATTTCGTAATTTTCAGTGATGCATCTTATAAGGGTCTGGGTTGTGTGTTAATGCAGAACGGAAAGGTTATTCCTTACGCCTCCCGACAGTTGAGGCCACATGAGAAGAATTATCCAACACATGACCTAGAATTGGCCGCAGTTGTTTTTGCTTTGAAAATTTGGCGGCATTATTTGTATGGGGCAAAGTGTGAAGTCTACACGGATCATAAGAGCCTGAAATACTTCTTCACGCAGAAAGAGTTGAATATGCGTCAGAGGAGATGGCTAGAACTAATAAAAGACTACGATCTAGAGATTTAGTATCACCCCGGGAAAGCTAATACAGTGGCTGACGCCTTGAGCAGAAAATCAACAGGGAATATAGCTTGTTTGCTTACAGGACAAAGGGAAATTTTGCAAGACTTTGAGAAGTCTGAAATTGAAGTAGTAGTATGTGAACAGGGCGGATTGGTAGCCGCTATTACAGCCGAGCCGGCAATCATTGACGAAATCAAACAGAAGCAGAAGGAGGATGAATTCCTCCAGAAAGTAATTGATGAATTTGAGACAAGTCCGAAGGCGGAGTTCAACATTGAAAATGAAGTGTTGAAATTCCGAAACAGAATGTGTGTTCCCGATATTCCAGAATTAAAGAAGAGGGTCTTAGGTGAAGCCCACAGATCCGTATTTGCTATGCATCCGGGTAACAATAAAATATATCGGGATTTGAAACAAACCTATTGGTGGCCTAAAATGAAGAAAGAAATTGTGGAATATGTGTCCAAGTGCCTTCAGTGTCAGCAAGTTAAGGCTGAACATCAGAAACCAGGTGGTCTTCTTCAACCTCTCCCTATTCCTGAATGGAAGTGGGAACATGTGACTATGGATTTCGTTGTTGGCCTACCTCGGACTTCTCGAGGTATGGATTCTGTTTGGGTCGTAGTTGATAGACTAACTAAATCCGCGCATTTTCTGCCTGTCAAAACTACATTCACTGCTTATAGATTGGCTACCATTTATGTTGATGAGATTGTCCGTTTACACAGAGTTCCAGTGTCTATTGTATCGGATAGGGATCCGAAATTTGTCTCTAGATTGTGGAAGAGTTTGCAGGAAGCTATGGGAACATAACTAAGGTTCAGTACTGCATTTCACCCGCAGACAGACGGGCAATCGGAACGAACGATACAAACTTTGGAAGATATGCTTCGCATGTGTGCTTTGGATTTTCAGGGGAGTTGGGAAGATTATTTGCCACTTGCGGAGTTTGCTTATAATAACAGCTTCCACTCCAGTATCGGTACGGCACCATACGAGGCTTTGTATGGTAGGAGGTGCAGATCGCCTATTTGTTGGACAGAGGTCGGGGATAGAGCCTTGCTTGGGCCAGAAATTGTACAAGACACTTCTGAGAAAATCAAGACTATTCGTCAAAGGCTCAAAACAGCTCAGGACCGACAAAAGAATTATGCAGACGTTCGGAGAAGACCTCTTGAGTATGAAGTTGGTGACCATGTGTTCATCCGTGTTTCTCCGATGAAGGGCCAAGTTAGATTTGGGAAAAAGGGCAAGTTGTCGCCCCGTTACATCGGGCCGTTTCAGATTCTGGAGAGACTTGGTCCAGTTGCTTATAGAGTTGCTTTGCCACCAGGATTTGAACAAATCCACAATGTGTTTCACGTGTCAATGTTGAGAGGTTACCTCCGAGACCCGTTTCATGTGATTGATTATCACCGGGTTGCTATTGATGAAAATATGGAATACGCCGAATGGCCAGAAAGAATTGTTGATCGGCAAGTAAAACAGTTGAGAGGCAAAACCATCCCGATGGTGAAAGTCGAATGCAAGGAACACTATGGGACGGATGCCACATGGGAAAAAGAGGAGGAAATGCGGTTACGCTATCCACATTTGTTTCCCGACGAAGGTAACTTAAGTTTGAAGGACCAAACTTCCTAAAGGGGGGAAGACTGTGACACCCCTGTTCTGTATT
>JAPPVO010003471.1:0-35389 GCA_030407325.1 Camellia japonica | reverse complement strand
GACTTGAGCACCACTGATTGATCACTCAATGATGAATGTGTATGCTTATCAAATGCTTGACTTCCTCAGCAGGAAACCTCAGTTTGAAATCTACAAACCTTGTGCCTTGTTTTGGACCAAAATATGTGGTTTTTCAGGCCTAAGCATCCAGGGACCCGTAGACCCACTAGTGTGGCATGCCGCCCACTAATGTGGCCTGCTGGCCACTAGTGCAAAAACCAGATATTTTCTGCCAACTGCCTCCACAGATACATGCATCTTTCCAGCTGTGTTTGTAAGGATATTTTCGAAGATCTCTCATATATTTCTATATATAGATGACCCTCTCTTATGTTTTAGAGGTTAGAAAAAATTTTGAATTTAGAAATTTTGGAGAGCAAAATTTTGGAAAAATTTCTCTCTCTACATTTCTCTCTCTCTCTTTCTTGCAACTTACATAACCTTTGCCTAGGCACTCTAAACCAAACCTAGAGAGTTCCTTGTTGAGGTGATTTGAGCTTGCATTTTAGCTTGAGGCACTTGAGAGTGTGAAATAGTGGTTTGGAAATTCAAGGATCATTCATCTTCAAGAGGTATACATTCTAGTTCTTTTGTACCATCTTCTTCTCATCTTTCTTGCTATTTTGAGCTATTTATTACTTGTATTTTTGGGCTGAAACTTGTGGTTTAAGGCCATTAAAGGTAGATGGGTTGACAACCCTTCTTTAAACCTTGCTTCTAAGGCATTGCCTTTGTGTTTCCCATCTTCTCATCAACCATTTTTGAGCTTTCTTACCCCCTAATTTCAGAATTTTTCAGAGGCTAAAATCAGTTTTGAAGTCCTAAAAGTGAAGGGGTTAGCCTCCCTCCTTATGCTTGTGTGCTAGTTTTAATCCCTCAATATTTTAGCTTGTTGTTGTAGTTGTTTTTTCGTTAATTCTAGCACTTTTTTGGACTATTTTAGGACTGTTTTTATGAGTTAGTTTCATTCATGCTTTGTATAATATGCTTGTAGTGTAATGGTCCTCATAGGCTTGGTGGTTTAGGCCTTAGCCACCAACCTATTTGAGTTGATAGCCTTTATTTCTTGCTTTCCATACTTGTGTTCACCTCTAAGAATCTCTTCAACCTCCCTCATTTCTTGGCTTTTTCTCTTTGTTTTGAGAGTCATTCCAAAAGGAGTGTTGTTTAAGCTTGAAGGGGTGATATTGTGCTTAATGGTTTAATCCTTTTAGGGGTTCATTACCAACGACATGATCTCCCTCTCATGCCTAAAACCACATTTGGTTTGGTACTTCTCTCCATTAGTGGACTTAAAGCTCATTATTAGACTCAATTGAATAATGAATGGAAGGTAATTAAAATGGAGTAATATAATTGGGAGTTAATAATAAATGAAGCAATATAATAAAAAAGATTTGGTGTTCAATCAGACGTTAATTAAACACATGGAGACTTGGCTCATTTCATACTTGTTAGTGATGAAATGGTCTAAGTTTCCAAGGTCAACCACTTCCCTTGATCAATCCATATTAGAGAGAGGGTTTTGTTGGTCTTTCCTTACCATTCATTGAAATTGTATCCCTCGGTTCATAAGTCATCATGCAATGAAATTGCATCGATTGGTGGCTTGTGAATAAGGCCTACCCCTCATTTGACCTGTTTGTTGATAAGGAGAGGCATGGTGGACAAACATCCCCTAAGAATACTCTGGTTTGTACTCTGTTTGTTCTTTGTTTTAAAGGCCGTCAAAAATGAGGTGTCTACAGTATGTTAGTAGTTTTTTATGCACATGTTTATTTTTGTATTGTTAGAGGTAAACCCTACAAATGTATCGGTGAAGTGGCATCTCCAAGTTATTATTATTATTTTTATTAGAATCAATGTATTAGGATTCTTTTGGGTTGTAATTATTTATTTTTGGATGTATTTTTTCATAGCCATGTAAGGGGATATGTTTCACTGTCACCAATACATTTCAACTTTGCCTTAATATGTTGCACCATATTACTAACAGGGCTTCAAGTAGAGCCCACCTGCAAAATTGTATGGCGCATTTTTGAACTTATATATATATATATATATATTATGCATGATTTGATGTTGTGGAAGTAAGAGATGGTTTTGCCTCCTACATAATTTTATTCAAAGTTAATTGGGTGTCATATTTTAGCTCACATAGGGGGAGATGATTATGAGCTTAGCAAAAAAATTTATCTCTCTATGTAAGTGGAAATATTGTGTGCCAATTGTGTTTTTGGGAATAAAATTTTTAAAAGTGTGTTAATGTCAAACCCTATGCAATCAATGTAATGAAATGGCCTCTAAGAATGTTGTTACTACCCTCATCAAAGATGAAATCTAATATTTGTTTAATGAACAAGAAGTCATAGAAAAATTGACCACCTTTAAGATTCGATCTGAAGAAAAGACCACTGCCCAATATCGTCGTGATACGGACACCTATCAGAATTGGGTGAAGGGAGATCAATGCGAGCGCTATATTTAGCTTAGCAACATGCACAATGATCTTACGGGGGAGTTTGAAACAAACCCATTGCTCATGACATGTGGAATCAACTAAATATTACCTATGGGACCACACCTGCAACCGAGTTGCATGCTCTTTTTTTATTTTATTTTTATTTTTTTTGAAATTTGAAGAATTTGGGCTTGAAGCGGAGCACCTGGGGTCATACCACAGCACTGTCCTTGTCGCCCAAGTAAGGCAGCGTCAGGCATTCAGGCCTAAGCGAAAAACGTGGTGATGCAACTGGTAACCTTGGTCCTAAGAAAGGTAATGTGAGAAAGCGCCGTCGAGGCAAGCGCATTGGAAACAAAAACAAGACCAAAGTCAAGTGTTATACTGTGGGAAGCGATGTCACTTTTCTCAGGAATGCCTTGATGCAAAGAAGGTAGCCATTTTTACTTAACTCTTTAAATACTTGTGTTTATTCACATGTATGTGTTTCTAATTCTCTCCATTGTTGGATTGTAGAACTCAGAAGCAACATGCCACATAGTCAAAGATAGAGTTGAGTTCGTAGATTACAAAAAGATACTTATGGGCAAGCAGTACGTTACTTTGGGTAATGGAACTCGAGAGGACGTCCTTGGAGTTGGTTCTTATTTGCACAAGACGCGTCCAAGGCGCACTTTACTCCTCCATGATGCGCTTTATGCACCTAGTATCTAATATAACCTTTTATCAATATTGCTTTGCCAGGTTTTGGTTTAGTGGTAGTTAGTTGGATTCCTATTTAAATAAGGGCTTGTATGGACAAGGTTTTCTTTCCAACGGTTTAATTTATGCTAGATTTGGATTTTTGTTCATATTCTTATGTTTCTTGTGATAATGATACGTTAAAATTTGTTAATTGGCATGCTAGACTTGGTCACATAAGAAAAGATAGAATGACTAGACTAACTAAAGAAGGCATGTTGGGGTATCTTGCTAATGTAAGTATTCATGTGTGTGAGCCTTGTTTGGCAAGAAAGGCCTATAGGAAGCCTTTTGGAAAGACACCTAGGACTTTATATCCTTTAGAGTTAGTCCACTCTGACATTTGCGGACCTATAACTGTAAAGTCATGCCATGGCACTTCTTATTTACTTATATTTGTTGATGACTATTCATGGTTTAATTATGTCTACTTGATCTCACATCTATAATGGTTCCAGTTTAGACCTGACCTATTTTTTGCTTTTGAATCCGGAAATCCATATCCTTAATTGTTGTTCATGCCATTTTCATCTTGTTGCTAGTTGAGTTTGGTGGTTTGGGAGTTATTATTATGTTTGGAATAGATTAGGGTTAGTTTTTCAAAAGAGTTGCTGTTAAGTTTTCTTCTTGTTCGCTCGAGCAGTGTTTTGGTGGCTCGAGCAGTCTTCAAAATCTCCTAGCATTTTTACAGGTCTACAGAACTTCTAGAAGTAGGGTATCTTCACTCGAGCAGTGTTTCTTGGGCTTGAGTGGTCTTTTACAGGTCTGAACTTCTAGAGGGGGTCATTATGCACTCAAGCGGTGTTATGGTCGCTCGAGCGGTGTCACTAATCATGTCTGACGCTCGAGTGGTGTTTTGGTTGCTCGAGCAGTTTGTACGTATATCAGTTCGGGAAAAGGGGTTTTTGATTCACTTTTTCATTCCCTCTCTCTCTCTCTCTCTAAAACCTCTTGAACCCTAATTCCTCCACACATACACTCTCTCTAGTTCTTGCTTAAAACCTCAAATACTCCATTATCCATTGATTTCTCCATCATTGCTCCTTGGAGAAAAATATAGAGCTGGTTGAAAGCTTCGTTCTAATTGGAGAGGATCACATTTTCGGCTTCATCAAAGTTTCACTCATGCTCTCTTTCTCCTTTACGTCTAAGGTAGGAATTTCTTTAACCTTTGGTATGATTTTTAGTTTAGTTATTTGCTCATTGAAAAGATCTAGTGATTTGGGGATTTTAGGTTAAATATAGGGTTTGATATTTGAAATGTAAAATAGGGGTTTTCAAATGGGTTCTTGAGAAAGATTGTGGGGATGTGTTTATGGTTGAGATATGTTGAAATTTGGAATTTCTTTACTTAAATGAGATTTTGAAAGTAAATAAGGTTTTGTTCAAAATTTATTGATATTTGGTTTATGGAAGGAAAGGGAAAAGATGTGCGGTTTTGAAAGAATCTAATGATTATATCTGTTGATGATGAGAGCAGAGTTAGATATGTAGTATCACCCCCATTTTGAAAAATGATGAGATTATATCTGTTGATAGAAATTATCTGTTGAATAGAAATATCTATTTTGGGCTATCGGTGGAGGATAGCTTTGATTATTGTAGAATTGTATGAGGATTAGGTGAATTGAAACTATATACTCATACATCTTACATTGAGCATGGCTTCATACCTAACATTGAAAATGTATTGTTTTGAGAAAAAGGGGTGAATAACTTGGTGAATTTGGTTAGAATGTGTGGTTGTGGTTATTATATTGGCCTGTGTATCCTTGGTGAAAGTCCAAAATCCCGCGCAGTTAGGTGCCGACCATTCTGGTTAGTACTGGTAAAATGGCTTTGGTAGTGCTTGTATAGCCTACTGACAAATATGTACCTAGAGATTCCCATTGTTTTGTATCCACTACCCTGTTTTCTGAAATAAAAGGATATTTTTCATAAATTGATATATGATCTGACATTGCATTGTTTTGAGATGGAAATGTGAAACATTTGACAAATGGCATGCATATGCATTCACCTTATGACTTCGTTAGGATTCATACACTGTGTTAATGCACCTTTACTGGGCTTTGGCTTACCCTATGTGGAAAACAACTTTCAGGTGCTGATGATATGCCTCCACCAAGGACTTAGCTTGGGAGGATCGTGGAGCTAAAGGCTCATTTTTTATTTCTTGTTGTAATTATTTTGTACAAGTTTTGGGCTTTAATTGTATTGAATAGAACTCACTTTTTTTGTAACCAACCATTGTCTTGGAAAGATGTAGCCATTAGGGCATTAACTTATCTGTATGACCTTTTACTTCAAATTACTCATATGTGGCATATGCTACAGACTCAAGATTTAGGATTTATGAATGTGTACTCACATATGTCATCTTTTGTACGGTAAAAAAATATGAATGAAAGGTTATTATTTGCATGTGATGTTACTATTGAATATTATGAGATGGATGGTTGTTATTATTATTTTGGGGCATTACCACTTGGTATCAGAACTACTGGTTTTGAATACTTTGGGATCGTGGGATGTGATTTTTAATGGGTTTATCTGGCTAGATGAAATTAGAAGTAGACCTGGTATACTATGTGATAACATGTTTATGTGACTAGATAAGTATGCGATTTAATTTTTAAGATATTGATTGGGTCTACAAGTTTATAGAAGTCCTGTTGGAAGAGCACTTGATCACTGTTATTTCTAACTAGAATTCTGTCAACGTTACGGAACAATCATTATCTAGAAATGAAATTTGTTTGTGCTTATGTAATTAGGTGCTTATATGGAGTGAATTATTTATTGTCCACCGTATTAGGACGTGAGTGAATTAGTTTTGACACATTTGTAAATGTACTAATCTATTGTGTTACCTTTATTAGGATGTCAGGACGTAGACGTAGTGGTGGTAGGCGTGACAGGCCTAAGCGGCAGGAGGTGCCGTTACTGGATGATATTCTGGCGCAAGAGAAGGGTGTTGGTCAGGCTAACTTGGCCAAGCCAGCAGGTTAGCAAGCCATGGGTGCTTTGGCTCGTGAAATGGCTGGAGCTTTGCGGGAATCTATGGACATTCTCAGGGCTAAGAGTCAAGTCCAGGCCCATATTGCTGAGACAGAGCCGTCTTTTCTAAAGAGGGAGTTCTTCCGGTCGAATCCAGATATGTTTATTGGAGATCCTAAGGAACCATTGAAGGCTGATGAGTGGCTAGAGTAGATAATAAAGACGTTTGAGATGCTTGTCATCGAGGACAACGGGTTGATGGTGACCTTACCATCTTTCCAACTGAAGGGAGATACAGGTCAATGGTGGAAGTATCTGCGATGGTACATTGGGGTGACTAAGGAGGCCTTTGTCAACGCCTTCCAAGACAAATTTTTGCCTCCCATTGCTAGAAGGAAGTTAAAAGACCAATTCTTGAAGCTCAAGTAGCTAAACACGATTGCTCAGATTACTCAAGTAGTTGAAAGGCCAGTTCTTGAAGCTCAGATTGCTTCAAATTTGATTGAAATTGCTTGATTGTTGTTGTTGTTGACTGATTCTATTTAGAAAAAAAGTTGGTGAATTTCGAAACAAAAAAATTTAGCAATTACCAAATCGTTTAAAAATTTTGGTGATTTTTGTTTTTTTTTTAATTTAAAATTTGGTGAATTTTGTTTTTTTTTTTTTTAAAAAAAATTGATCTATTTTTGGGAGGTTTTTTTGGGAAATGATGAGAAAGGAGGGAGGGAATGAAGGAAAGCCATTGGTTTTGGGTAAGCTGGCAGATTTGGCAAAACTGTTGCCAATTTGACACATGGTTTGGCAAAGGCCAAATTTGGCAGCTATTATACCATGCCATTGGAGAACCCATTTTTTCCAAACCTACCATATTTTGGCTTTGACAGCTCTTTTAGAAAATCATTGGAGATGCTCTTAGGCCTTAGAGCAAATAAACAAGTGTTTGTTAGATACTCAGAATGCTCAAAGGGTTATGTAAAGTATAGTGAACATCCTTTTAGTGGAATGACTGAAAGTGAGTCGCGAGATGCCAATTTCATTAAGAGTGAATTTTCTAGTATTTGTGAAGTAAAGAAAGATCTTGCGCTATTTGAGTTGCAAGAGTCTGAAGAAGGCACATCATCTTTTAGCAAGGGTGGAGAATTAGAGACTTATCTTGAAATCGCCAAAGATAGTGGGAGTGATCTACCTTCTAGTGGGAGTGTTTCACTAGAAAATGACTCAACAAGGATCCTAGTTACATAGAGGTAAATGTGGAATCATTCCTCGTCGTCTTATGAGATTAAGGGGAAATCTTTCATGTGTGCTTCATTGGATCTTGATGAGCCTACTTCCTATGAAGAAGTGTTAGTTTCACTAAATGCTAGTGAATGGATAGCTGCTATGAAGAATGAAATGAGTTCTATAGCTCGGAACCAAGTTTGGGAGTTGGTTGACGTCCTACCCGGCTCAAGATCATTGGCAACAAGTGCGTCTTAAAAGTTAAGTGCAAGGCTGATAGGTCAAAAGTCCGTCTCATGGCGAAGAGCTATATCCAAAGCGAGGGTATAGACATTCTCCCGGTGGTGAGATTTTCCCTCATTTGCCTAATTCTAGCTATTATCACGCATTTGGATTTAGAACTTTTCCAAATGGATGTTACGACTGCATTTCTCAATAGAGAACTAGATGAGGAGATCTATGGAGATCAACTAATAGGCTTTGAGGTCAATGGACAAGAGCATAAAGCATGTTGTCGCAAACAAGTAATATATGGCCTAAAGCAATCGTCTAGATAATGGTATTTTAGATTCCATTAAAGCCATCTTTTTTACTGCGTTTGAGATGATAAAGGATGACCATTGTATCATTGTATGTTGATGACATATTGTTAGCTGGAAATGACATGGAGATGATTGTTGCCACTCAAAAGTGGTTGTCCTTTACTTTTGAAATAAAGGACATAGGAGAGGCAAATCATGTGCTCATAGTTAATATCCTAGGAGATCGCTCTAAGAGACTTCTCTGCTTGTCTCAAGAGACTTACATTAAGAGGATCTTAGAATAGTCTCGGATGCACTATTCCAAACCCATTGATAATTCGATTGAGAAGGGACATAATCTGAACATTGACTCTGGCCTAAGAATAGATGAGGAAAAGAAACAAATGGCAAAGGTTCCCTATGTGAGTGCAGTTGGTTGTCTGATGTACGCTATGATGTGCACTTGGCCAGACATATGTTTTGCAGTGGGTGTGGTCGGTCGTTACTAGAGTAACTCGGTGAAGAGGATTTTTTCGCCATCTTTGTCCATGATAGAGTTAGAGTACGTTGCTTGTTTAGCAACAATACTGGAGGCTGTTTGGTTGATGAGATTCCAATAGTGCCTTGGGATCATGGCTATTGCAGATGAAGCTGTTATGATCTATATTGATAGTATGGCAGCTTTGGCATATTCTAGGGATCCTACGTGTTTTGGTAGGACCAAACACATCGACATTCATTTCACTTTATTCGAGGTGTGATTGCACGAGGGGAGGTAGTCCTACAACATATATCCACTAGTAGGATGGTGTCTGATCCACCGCTAGAAATACTTTCCAACTCATATTAGGACTTTAGGACTTCGTAGGATTTGATATATTTTGGATACCTCATTGACTTTGTTAGATATTTTATGAGTATCTTATGCATAATTATTTATTCACGTGTTTTTATGGTGTAATTGATACTATTAGCACACATTGTATATGATGTCATTGGGCTTAGATCGGCCTTCTCACACTGGTGATCACCCTGGTGCTTGTAGAGCGAGCAGGATGAGACATTAATTATCTTGGCACTTAGAGAGCGAATAAGGCAAATGTTTTGTGACTTGAGAAGTGAACAAATTGATTTATTATTAGATGTCGCCTTAGCATTGGCTAAGATGATACTTTAAAAAGTCGAACATGAAGTCATCCACAGCTTCATGAAGCCTGAATATAGTCAAATGTAAGGTCTTAGATAGGCGCTTAATGAGTGAATATGCTAAGAAACTTAGGTTAGGCGCTTGTATAGCAACTATACTAAGATTCATATGGCATTAGAGAGTGACAGACCCAATGTAGTGAGAGCTTCACCATAGCATACATATCATACTGTATGTGTTACCGTCGACCACTTAAGGGAGTGGTTAGACGGATCCCTGTTCTAGCACTGTGTGAGCCTTGTTAGGCCAAAAAAAATAGGCCTACTCTATACCCTTAAACCTGGAATATGTCATGAAATGATGACTTAATGTCGCTACTTTAACATGTTATCCAAGGGTCATGATGAATCCAAAGGACCATATCTAGGAAAGCGGTCAAGTTTGAGTGAATTGACATGAGTGGCTAGGGAAGATTGTTGGAAATCATACCCTTGTATTATAGCTCATTACCAATATATCATGAGTACATATACAGTGTTGAGGTCAACCATGTTTATGAGTTATGACTCACGAGGGATTTTAAAATGTTTGATCTAGTATGAACCAATAATCTAGGGTGTAGACAAGATATTTCGAGTAATGTGTTAGATTAGTTTATGGTGACTCAATATAGCACTCCTACCTTTATACCTTCTCATCAGGTCGCTGTAGACGCGCCCGTGGGCTTCACTCTACAGTTCGGACTCCCTTTTTGTGTTGCGGTTCTAAATCTGAACCAAAGAGTCCAACTCTGGCAAATCGTTTTGAAGAGAAACAGATTTTTGAAAAGTAGTGCCAAACATGGACTGCTTTGCCAGATTATAGAGTCGCCACCTAAATATTTTTTAATGGGGAAATTTAGGAAACCCTGACTCGGTGCCGAAGGCCACGTGTCCGTCATCACCAAATGTCTCGGCTCGGGAGCTTGGGTACGATCGGGGAAGGTCAGCTATGAGCACCCCCTTTCGCCCGGTCCGAAGACCGGCCTCTACTAACCGTGATATCCTTTTTTGAAAACATTACATGCTCTTATTCCAATTATTAGCCTAGAATTACTATGTTATGCGCGCAGCAAACAAGTATAGACCAAATCGCCTAAATTGGAACAAAACATTTTATGTTTATTTTTGAAAATGGTTTGTTGGCGCTACTCGCAAGTAGGCTTAAAATGCAGATTTTGCCACCCTCGGGTGGGCTTAGAAAATATGGTTTTGCCACTATCTAGTGGGCTTTAAAACTCACAGCTTTTAATGCATTGTCCCAATTTAGGTAATTCAACCTCCATCCACAGGCATTCAAGCAGTTATATCACATAAGCAGCTAGCCTCATGGTAATCATGCTATCATGGCAACAATCACACATATGTGATATGCTAAAGCATAAAAGCTCACCTAGTACTCCGAGCCAAAACAGAAACCAGTTAGTAATCATATGCATGATCCTAGTTCATGTTAAGTGGCTAATGCAACACATGCAAAGATGCAATCTAGACAGGCTCGGCTATCCTAAACATGGCACGTGGAATGCTACAAAGAACACGTACTCAATTTGGAATTGAAATACAATGCAGTTTGTATGATGTGCCGAGCCCGATGCATGTGTAACAAATGTATGGATGCACGCATGCATAGCATAAGGATGCTATTTGAAATATGCCCTAATACTAACCATCAAAAGCAGGTAAGTAAAAGGGAGAAAGAAGTGGGGGTTGGAAGACATGCACACACGCACCCACACTTATTACAAATTCGCCCTCACTCGGAGGGACCAAAATAATAATACAGTCCCAAAATAAATGAATAAATATTACAAATTCTAATTACTGAATAAATAAATGTGAAATAAAAGGGGGCCACAGCCCCTCCTCTCGGGATGCGCGAATGATGCATGCTCGATCCGACTTGCCCGGAAAACCCGTGTCATGACACTGTTGCTTCTGTTTCTACTGCCCTGTCTCTCCAAAAATTCCCAAAGCCCTAGAACACCTCCCTTGCATACTGCTGAACATCACCGGCTGGGGGAAGAGCTCACCGGATGCTCCAGTTTACCACCGGCTGCAATTGATAGTTATCGGCACAAAAAGATTGCCGGTCGGCACTAAATTCCTGCAGGAGACAGTTTTGACAGCAACAGACAGCAGCAGAGCATGGCATTGGAATTTTGGGACAAATGTATGCACGGACACACTCCCTATCATGCAATAGACTCAAGGGAGCATGGCCCTCGACCTCCGGGCCATCAATCCCGCATTTCAATGCATGATGGCCGAAAGCCAAGTTAGCAACTTTCAATGGAATGGAATGCAAGCACAAGCAAACAAGAGGCCCAACCGCTATCATGGTGATTCAAGAGGCAGGGTATGCATGCCAAATGCAACCTAAACATGTGAGCTAAGTATGCAATATGAGCATAAAGGCAAGTATGCAAACATGCAACATGTATTAGGCACACAACCTAAACCAACAAGCATGGCATGCAACAAACATGCAACAATGGACTTAAACTAACATGGATAGCTCACAAGCATGCCAAAATCAGCGGCCATAAGATGAAAAAGAGGTGCCTCGAAATGCGTGCATACGGGCACGCAAATCGAGGCGATGGCATACAAGCATGAAATAGCATACAAGATACATGAAGCATGGCATACTACACATACAAATTTCAGTAGCTAAATGAGGGCCAAAACGGCCCCGAAACAAGGCGAAATGACACCCGATGCATGGAATCACTCCCGAAATGCAAAACTAGGCCTCCGAAATGGCCTATAGCTATGCTAAACATGCATTATATGAACATGGTATGAATAGACCGCGGCTAGACAGCCCAAATATAAGCACATTTTCAGTATAAGACAGCCCCAAAATCAGTAAGCATACAAGGCTAACAAACCATGCAAAAATGAGGCTAAAACAAGGATTTCAAAGCAAGTAGCATAAGGATCATCCAAACAATGTTGAAGAAGGGGTCAAAATAAGCCTACTCACAGCTTACATCAAGCCCCAAAACAGATCATACATCAGCCAAATATTCTATGCAAGAAACATGGCATACAAGAGGATATTGAGATAGGTGCTATATGCAATCATCAAACAGCCAAATACCCTTCATGAGACATGTAGAGGGGGGAAAAATAAGCCACTTTTCAGGCCTGTCGAAGGCCCAAAAACAGAAGCATGGTAGGCTAACAAAGCATGCAAAAATGGGGGCCAAAGAGGGGGTATAATGGTAAGTACTACATGGAGGCCCCCAACAGTGTTGAGCCCTTCTTCAATGTTGAAGAAGGGCTCAAAACAAGCAACTTTATAGTTTACATCGAAGCTCAAAAATACATGCAACTATGGCTTAGATATGAACCAAGAAAATGCTAATTTGAGGGAAATAGACACTTACCCTTGAAGACCAATGAACCAGCAGGTTTTGATCCAAGAAAAATGAACTCCTAGCCTCTGCAAATGACCTCCAATGTGCTGGAAATGGAGTGGTGGTGGTGGTGCTAGGTGGTGTAGGGGAAATGGCCCAAGAACAAGGTTGTTTGGAGGTGAAAATGAGATAGATATAGAGAGGGAGGTGAGATATATATCTATATATCAGATATGCATATATAAATCTCTGGTTTTTTGTTCAAACCATCCAACCCCAATCAAAGGAGGAGAAGGCCTCCTTATATAAGCAAAGACCAAGTCTAAGACTTAGTGGCTAAGCAAAGGAAAAGGGTCAAGGGGTGCAAGAGTTTGTGGCTTCTAGAGGAAGCTAATACAGCTGGCCAAGCTTCTCCAAGAAGCTTGGCCAAGGGTTCAACCTTCTAGAAGGTTTATGGGGTCAAAAGGCTCAAAAGGTTGCAAAATAGGCACATGTATGCACGTGGATCTGATTCTGTGCATCCCAGCTGGCACAGCTGGTATGCACCAGGCTTGGGGGGTGCAAAGGGTTCAGGTCGGCCAGAAGATTTGATCATCGGCCAACATAAAGTGCCGGTCGGCACTATATAGTGCCGGTCGGCTAAATAGAGTGCCGATGGATGATTCCTTGGTCAAAAAAAGGCCGGTGGGTATGCAAATCGAAGCCCCGGAAGTTAGCTTTCCAATGGCGCAAACCTTGCCTTAAAATTCCTCCTCTGCAAAAAGTTATGCCCTTTTCCGTGAAGCCGCGCAGACTTGATCCAACCGGACTGATCCCCTGCTTTAACCAGTCATATCTCCTCCACCCGGACTTGGCTTTGGGAGATTCTTGAGTACAAAGTGAAGCCCCGGAAGTCTTCTTTCCAGCAATGGTGGCCTTATAGGTAAATTCCAAGTGTGCAATTGAATAAGCCCGATTCAGCGAGGGCTGCTCGATTCTCTCCTACCCGGATTCATGTCGAACTTCTCCCAAACCTATTTTCTTCCCTCTTCTCCTCTTTTCTTTAACTCCAAACCCCTAAACAAAGTGTTTTGAAGGGTTTGCCTCTCTCCTTGCCGAATGAACTGAACCTGTGCCCTGCACATCTCTCAACATCGAGCAAACCATCAGTAATGCCCAAGTCTTGAGGGTGGTCAAAAATGGGGTGTCTACAGTCGCATGCTCCATTTTTCTATACGAGGAGTGCATTGAATGAGAGATTGAGAAATGACTGTTGTGAATATAACCAATGATATAGACGAGTGAGAGATGTTAGAAATTGGGTCGGATAAGAGAATCTCTATATATCTGATATAAAGAAAATAATATACGTGTTATTACTGTGGGAGTTTACCTGAAAATCTCTCCAAAATATTTATCTCTTTGTTCTTCCCTCTTAGGTTGGGTCATCATTATAGAACTTAGGGATTAATGTGGATAATATATTAAGAAACTTTGATAACTTCTCAATTGATGACGAAGGATTTTCCTAACGAGACTCGTAATTTAAGTATTTCAATCCAATCCGTTTTCACTTTAGGTAATATGATTACCCACATCTTTTCCAGTAGGGGCAAATTAATTTTTTTTTGGTTGGATATGCTGAAATGAAAAGGAGATTTTTATTAGTATGCTTTATTTTAGACAAAATAATATTTGGACAAAACAAAATTTGGGGCATTTTTAAATTGGGGCCTAAGGCCACTACTTCAGTGGCTTAGGGGTTGAGCAAGGTTGTGCCATTCGAGGCAGTGGTTGGTAACCCCGCTCCCGTTCAAGTAAACCTCGGTAATGGACCGGTCCGGTCCTAAAATTTAAGACTTAAAGGCCTAGCCAACGTCATGGGCTTTGGCTAGTTAATGAGCTAGACTCAATCTAGCCCATGTGATTTTTCTAAAGCCGGTGATTTTATTTGCATCCAAATAATAATTTAGTACATTCAATTAAAATTTTAAAATTTTAATTCTTATTATATCTTAATATAAATTTATTAATAAGGACAATATACATTAAAGTCAAGTTTGGCAAGTTAAAAAAAAGTTAAAAAGTCAAAAAGTTACTTAAAAAGTTAAAAGTTATCACTATTCACCAAAAGTCAAAAAGTACAGCTGCACAACTCCCACTCCTAATTTTCCCCTACACACTAATTTATACAATTTTTTAATACACATTTTTTCATAAAAAGTCAAAAAATTAACCCAAACAACCATATTTTTTTCAATTTTTTAGTCCAAAAAGTCAAAAAATGCACTTATTTAGGACATCCCAAACAACCCCTAAATCTTAAAATAAAATATTTTTTTTTTGTCTTTCTTAAGTTCAAATTATTTTCTCTCCATTTTCTTTCTCATTCTAAAATTTTAATCCACCTCACCAAAACCTACCATTATCTTCAACATCATTGTTTTATGAATAAAACAAATGATGAAAATTATGCAGATTTGCTCACAATCTATAACGAATTAACTAAGAAAAATACCACAAAACTGATTTTCTATTTTGGCAAAGTAAATCTTGAGGTTGCTGCCTTGGTGGTTGTCATTCAATTAGATGTAAAATGTTGGGAGCATCCTTTTTTTTTTCATGGTTATAATGAAGTTTTCTTTTGGACATGTTGATGGAAATGAATCGGAACGGAGACGTGAGGGAAGTAAATCGAAAGTACTACAATCAAATTAATCATCTATAACATGATACACAGATGAAAGAAGAAGAAGAAACAAACAGAAGAAAGAGAGTAAAGATTTACGGATTGGACAAGAAGAAAGAGCGGGACTCGAATGGAATTATCTACGCTCTCTCAGCCTAATTTCTTCCAATTAAGAAATTGGTTGGTAGCAAATATTATAATAGATCGCATTCGATGAATGAAACAGAACAAACAAAAAAATCAATAGAACAATCAATATTCATGACGCAATCAATAAATCTGTAATTTAGGATTTTTAATTTATTTATTATTTAGGTGTACCTTTAAGGGTAATTTGGAAAAAAATAATAATTTTAGAATGTATTGAGAATATATTATAACTCTAAATAATTTTATAAGGTGTACTAAGAAATTTGACGTACTTAATAATTTTAATAATTTTTTAGTGTAAATAGAGCTACCCTTCAAAAGTCTAGACCGAAATATGGGCTTAAAATATGGGATTTGAATTGGGCTGGGCCCATATTTGCATAATATGAGCTTTAATTTATTTATTTTTATTCAATTCAAAATAAATTAAAAAATTAAAAGAAATTATAGCATACAATTTTTGAAGTGCATTGCAATAATTAGGATTGAATATTGAATCATGAAAAAAAAAAAAGGAAGAAAAATATTACATGTAATCATATTTCTTATTTCATTTTCTCACTCCAAAATACAAATGAGCGAATCCCATATATATTTATAAATGTGAATCTCGTTATTTTGTGTCAAGAAAATGAGATAAAAAATAAAATTATATGTAACATTGCTTAAAAAAGAAAGTGTAGACAAGTGAAATTTCCGTAAGAGATTCGAGAATATATGACAGGGTATTGTCAATATTTATGTAGCAACACTGCTACCTACACCCACTGGGGGTCGACCCCCAGTGAGGTGGCGCAGTGCAATTGGCCAACACTGTTTTTTTTTTTTTTTTTTTGCTTTCAGTCCAATCCCACAGTGCCACGTGGCACTGGGGGTAGTGGGGGTGCCCAGTCACTGGGTGTATGGCGCATTTCTGATTTATGTAGATAGAAATATTATTGTGTGATTTTAATTTATTTTGAGTGCAATTTGCTTATTCACTTATTTGATTTGATTTTCAAATTTTGTTTTGAGAGATTTTTTTTTGTAAATTAAACATTAATTTGGTGAAAAAATAAAAAATACTTATAAATTTTATATAGTTTTATCTTTAAAAAGGCAGAAATAATTTTTAAAATTTAAATTATTTAATTTTTTTAAAGATTTGATTTATATAAGATAATATAATGAAATCTAATGAACTATACTCATAGTAATGAAGATTGACATGGATAGGCCCACAAAGGCTACAGCCCACAGTGAACAACCCCAAGCCAGGACAGCTGGAGGCCAACTGGGCGTGAAGGGCCAATGATATTCAGACATATGGCAGATGTAGGACAGGCCACATCAGCAGACAAAGATCTGCAAAGTTATTGCCACAACACATCACCATTAATGCAGCCCATCACAGCATTTATTACGACAACACCTCCCCATCGGAACAGCGCCCCCTTACTCTGGACAAGGTAAGCTACAGCACAGGCTTTCGGCGATGTAGGCATGTCGGAAGGGACAGTGAAATGATTACCAAAGGATATAAGCAAGCATCGAAGACAAGAAGAAGGTTAAGTTTTCTATCTCTCTCTCTCTACATACACCACTTCTTCCACTGATTTGCTCGTCGGAGGGTTCACTGGGGGACAACCCCGTTCCCCGTTGAACTTGTTTGCAGGTCACCCAGAGGGCTTGACCATTTGGACCTGAGCTCGAAGAACTTGGATCAGTCCGACCCATCCACGAGAACGAACTGTATTATCAGTTGGCGCCATCTGTGGAAACTTGGTTTATCCGTGCGCCGGTTGTGTTCATTGTCACCGGAGACCCTATCCCAGTAACCTTTTCCTCTCACCCATCAAAGTGTATGGTCACGACTAGATCCATGGCTTCTCACCATAATGCTGCCGATCATCAAACCGACCCTCCTAATCCAAACAACCCACCTTAGTACTTCATCGAGCTTACCAACAACATTAACCGTATGGCCGAGCAAAATCAGGCCCTAATAAATGCTTTACTCCAAAGAAACCTCCCCATCCCTCCTCCACCACCTCTAGATATTCCACCCAACCAAGAACGAGCCCCGGGCGATACTGTCCTGCAACCCTATCCACCCAACCCGGAAGGTTTGCAACCTCCTCCCCCACACATAAATCCACCACCTCCACCCCCACATCCATCGATCATAGCACCAGCCCCTGAAGGGGAAGCCAGCAGCTGTAGACACCCCATTTTTGACCGACCTTAAGACTCAGACGTCACCGATTGAGCGCTTGGTGATGTCGCATATTGTGCTCGTTCTGAGGGTGCGGAGTCTCGGCTGCGAGCCTTGCCTTCGGACTTCCGGACTCTTTTGTACCTTGCCTCGGTTTGCGAACCAGGTCCCGTTTTCTCTTCCCGAAGGGAGGGAGAGGTCTCGTAGATCATCTCTCAGTGGTCGTAGGCTACATTTCGTGGTCGTAGGCCATTTTTCCCGTTTGGAGCCCGGTTTCCGGTTTTTCAGAGCCGTCAGCCATGTGTCTCGGTTCGGGACCGCTTAACCACCTCCGTTTGCTCCGGTTTTTGGCATACACCTTATTTCCTCCCTTTTGAGGGACACTGTGGTCTGAGAGAACAACTTCGTGGTCGAACGCCACTTTCGGTGCCTAACAGTCTGTTTTCAGGGCCCCGAACTGCGTGTTTCGGCCCCCGAACCTCCGTTTTGCATCCGTCTTGGTTCATTTTTGGTGGAGACCTTATTTTCATTGTTAGAAAGGTTGTAGGAGAGTGGGAGGCCAGCAATTTTTCTAAAAAAATCAGCTCTTTTGGTCAAAAGTGATTCAGCATGAATCCGGGAATAAGGAAAACATCTACGCGGCTTCACCGAAACGGGCATAACTCTTTGTACAGGAGGAATTAAGATATAAGACCACCACCGTTGGAAAGCTCACTTCCGAGGCTTCATTTTTCACTCAAGAATCTCTTTTTTCACTTCCGGGGCTTCATTTTTCACTTCCGGGGCTTCATTTTTCACTCAAGTCCGGGTGGAGAAGATATGGTTGGTTGAAATCCGTTTGGACCAAATCTGCGCGGCTTCACCAAAACAAGCATAACTTTTTTCACATGAGGAATTTTGATGCAAGGTTTGCGGCATTGGAAAGCTAACTTCTGGGGCTTCATCCTAGAGGGTGGCCGGCCACCTTGACCCTTTTGACCTGGTCGGCCGGCCACCTGAACTAGTCGGCCGGCCACCTGAACCTTTTGAACCTGGTCGGCCATTTTTGCCCTCCTGAGTGTGTTCCGGCTGTGCCAGCTATTCTGCACTTAACCCACTGTCCGAGGGGCTTCCCTTTTGGGGGGAAATTTGAATTAGTTTTTCCCCCCCTTTTCCCTTGGCCTCTCCTCTATAAAGCTAGCACCTCACCTCCATTTTTAGGGGTTAGAAAAAATCCTTTTTGAGCTTTTGTATACAACTTTCCCTCTCTCTCTCATCCAAGCCTCTAAACACCTTGGTTCTTCACCATTTACACACCAACCTATAGCACAACACCTCCATCACTCATTCCAGAACCTTGGAGGACATTTGAAGAGGTTGGAAGCTCAGAAATTTGGTCCAAAAGCTGCTGGTTTGCTGCTCTTCAAGGGTAAACACCTATTTCCCTTAAACTTGTATTTTTTTGCTTCATTTATAAGCCATACTTGCAAGCATTTATGGACTTTGTCATGAACTGAAAATAGTCTTATTTTGAGCTCATCTTCATGTTTGATTAAGGACTTTTCTCTGTTTGAGGTTTTCTACCCACCCTTTGTGTTCTATCCCTCTTTTAGGCCTTATTTTGCATGATATATTAGACTTGTCTTTGAGCATTTTTGGGCTTCGAGCCAAACTGTAAAGTGCCTTATTTTGAGCCCCTCTTCAACTTTGTTGAAAGGCTCTTCATTGTTTGAGGCCAGCTACTGCCTCTTACTCTCTATCTCTCTTTTAGGGCCATTTTTGCATCGTATTGTAGCCTTACTTGTGAGCATATTTGAGACTTGCCATAAACTATAAAGTATCTTGTTTTGAGCCCCTATTCAACTTTGTTGAAGGGCTCTTTGCTTTTTGAGGTCTTTTGCTGCCCTGTTTGTTCATCCTCTCTTTTAGGGCTGTTTTTTGCATGATATTAGCCCTATTTGTGAGCCCTTTTGGACCTTGACCTAAACTGAAAAATATCTTGTTTTAATCTCATCTTCAAGTTTGTTTAGGTCCCATTTTTTTTTTTGAGGTCATATGCCTCCTTGTATGCTTAATTGTCTCTTATTTTGAGCCTTATACCTAAGCTCTTGTTGCATGCTTTGTTTGGCCATCTAGCCACTGAAATCCAGTGGATTTTCAGTAGCTAACACACTATTTTGAGCCTCCAAATTAGAGGGGGATGACCCCCTCTCACCTTGACTTGTTTGATGGTCATTTTGGCCTTCCAAAGGGACCCCTCTTTGCATGCTTCTTAGCCACTTTTCAGGCCCAATTTGGTGAGTTTTGGAGCTATCATATTTGATTTTCAGAGTTTTTTGTGCCATGCTAAGTGTCCATCTTGTATGTGCTTAATAATCCCTTGCATAGCCCTCTAAAGGAGCTCATCATTTTTGCATGTGTTGACTTCATTTCAGTGGTTATGTGGGCATATTTTGGCATGTTTTGTTCATTGATTTTGGCTGGTTTGATGAGATTCCATATGCTTCATATACTTGCCATGTAAACCATGTTTGCTAGTCAAAATTGCATGCTATGTTAGGCCATCTTGCTAGCATCTTTTGGCCATGATTTGAATTAGAAATGTTCATGTTTTGGGACTGCCTTGGTTCTGTCTTCATGCTTCATGATCGAATAATGCATGCTTTGTATAGCTATAGGTCAATGCATATGCCTAGTCTTGTGTTTCGGGACCATTCCATACATCGAGTGCCATGTTTCCATGTTTCGGGGCCATTTTGCATCACATTTCAGTGCTGGAACTTGCATGTTCTGTATGCCATATTTCGTGCCTTGCCATGCCTTGTTAGAGTGGCATTTGTGCCTTAGGGTCGGTCCTCGGTTTGCGTGCATGCGTGCACGCATTTCGAGTGTCTCATTTTCATCTAATGGCCACTGATGTGAGTGTGGCTGAGGTCCACTCATGTTGGTGTAAGTCCATCATGCATTGTGTATGTCATCTTAGGCCTTTGCATTGCGTATGCTAGGTTGTATGTTAGAGCATCGTGTATGCCATGTTACATCGTGCATTGTGTATGCCATCTCATAGCATTGCGTATGCTAGGTTGTATGTTAGGATTGCATTCATGCATGTCATGCATATTGCATTGTGTTTGGGATAGGAGTTAGCCCAAACACGGGAAACGAGGGACGTTTCGTACTCCGAGTGACGGAACGTGTCTCAATTCCCAGTCGCCGACACTCCGGATTATCCATGATGGAGTCTAGGTCTTGTTGTGTTTGTATGTACATTCATTTCATATTGAGTCGTGCAATTCGATTCCTTGGCCATCATGCATCGAGATGCGTGGTTGGTGGCACGAGGATCGAGGTATGCATACATGTGTGAAAATACTTTGCCATGCCCCTTTCTTGCTCTCTGTTGCAGCAAATCAGAAACCGGCAGTCTTTTGGAGCTTCGTGCAATATTCCGAGCTTAATTGTAAACAGAGGCTAATTGGGGCATCGCAATGGATTTCTGCGCCAAGCAACCCGAACATGCATCATTCATCATCCAGAGCAGAGTTGAGGCAGTCCCTAGCTTGCATGCTAATTTACTGCTTTCCTAGATTAATTTATTAATTAATTAGGATTTTGTATTTATTCGGACTATAATTATTCATTTGGGACTGTATATTATTTATTCGGACCCTCCGAGCGAGGGCAATATTGTAATAAGTGTGCGTGTGTGTGATGTATGTCTTCCAACCCCACGTCTTTCTCTCTCTTTTATTTACCAGCTTATGATGGTTAGATTAGGGTATGTTTCAATTAGCATACAATATGATAGCATGTTTGCATTCATTCATCTGTTTTGCACGCACCGGGCTCGGCTCATCGTACCTCACTGCATTGTACTTCAATTCCAAATTGAATACTTGTTAGCTGTAGCATTCCATATGCCATGTTTAGAATAGCCGAGCCTATCTTAGTTGCATTTTTGCATGTGTTGCATTAGGCATTTCTGTATAGTTAGGATCATGCATGATTTCTAATTAGCTTCTGTTTTGGCTTGGAGTACTCAGTAAGTTTTTATGCTTTAGCATCCTTGCATATGTGTGAGTGACTGCCATGATAGCATGCTTACCATGAGGCTATTTGCTTATGTGATATAACTGCCTGAATGGCTGTGGGTGAAGGTTGGGTTATTTGGATTGGACCAATGCATTGACTGTGAGTTTTAAGCCCACTAGATAGTGGCAAAACCATATCTTCTAAGCCCACCCGAGGGTGGCAAAATCTGCATTTTAAGCCTACTTGCGAGTAACAAACCATCTTTCAAAAAACAAACATGAAATGTTTTGTTCCAATTCAGGCGATCCAGTCTATACTTGTATGATGTGCGCATCACGTAGTAAATCTAGGCTAATAATCGGAATAAGAACACATAATGTTTTCAAAACTTGATATCATGGTTAGTAGAGGCCGATCTTTGATCGAACGAGCGGGGGTGTTCACGAAGTGACCTTCCCCAATCGTACCCAAGTTCCTGAGCCGAGGCAACTTTGGTGATGACGGACACGTGGCCTTAGGCAACGAGTCAGGGTTTCCTAAATTTCCCAAAATAAACGAGCTGTGTGCCCGAAAAAACGAGCTGTGTGCCTGGAAATGAGCTGTGTGCCCGAAAACGAGCTGTGTGCCCGAAAAAACGAGCTGTGTGCCCGGAAATGAGCTGTGTGCCCGAAAACGAGCTGTGTGCCCGAAAAAACGAGCTGTGTGCCCGGAAAGTGAGCTGTGTGCCCGGAAAGTGAGCTGTGTGCCCAAAACGAGCTGTGTGCCCGAAAACGAGCTGTGTGCCCGGAAAGTGAGCTGTGTGCCCGAAACGAGCTGTGTGCTTGAAAAAAAATGAGATGTGTGCCCGAAAAGTGAGCTGTGTGCCCGAAAACAAGCTGTGTGCCCGAAAAAATGAGCTGTGTGCCCGGAAAGTGAGCTGTGTGCCCGAAACGAGCTGTGTGCCCGAAAAAACGAGCTGTGTGCCCGGAAACGAGCTGTGTGCCCGGAAAGTGAGCTGTGTGCCCAAAACGAGCTGTGTGCCCAGAAAGTGAGCTGTGTGCCCGAAACGAGCTGTGTGCCCGAAAAGAAATGAGCTGTGTGCCCGGAAAGTGAGCTGTGTGCCCGAAAACGAGCTGTGTGCCTGAAAAAACGAGCTGTGTGCCCGGAAAGTGAGCTGTGTACCCGAAACGAGTTGTGTGCCCGAAAAAACGAGCTGTGTACCCGGAAAAAGCTGTGTGCCCGAAAACAAGCTATGTGCCCGAAAACGAGCTGTGTGCCCGGAAAGTGAGCTGTGTGCCCGAAGAAGGAGCTGTGTACCCGAAAAACGAGCTGTGTGCCCGAAAATAGCTGTGTGTCCAAAAATGAGCTGCGTGCCTGAAGAATGCGCTGTGTGCCCAAGATCTACTGTCCGCCCAAAAGAGCTATGTGCCCAGATTAAACAGAGTGTTGTGTTTCGAGCTGCGTGCCAAATGAACAGAATATTGTGAAGTGAGCTGTATGCCAAATGAATGGAATGCTATGTCGTAAACTGTATGCCAGGTCTTGCATGGTGCATACATTTTACCACGCTATTTTACGCATCGCGCTATTTTGTGCACCCTACTTGCTTTGTGCATGCATTTTATCACGCTATTCTCTGCATTGCACTTGCATTTATTCGCACCGTCTTGTGCACTTTCCGGTCTAGGAAACCTTAAATCCTCTAAAGGTGCAATTCCTTTGGGGTTTGTCGTGCCCGAACGACTTCCAATGGTCTGGTATAGCCACCTGCCTGTGTTAGCGGTGAGTTCCTAGGAGACCAACTGAGACGGTGGAAACTAGAGTTCGAATGGCTTATGCCTAGAACGCAAAGGTTCGGGATTTCCGAGACTAAAGTCTGGTTTAAATACCCAGGGGTATATCCTCAGCTTGAAATCTGTATGGCAGCCCCATAGATTGAGATAGCATCTGTATGCGCCTCAATTCTGGATACTGATCCAACCTAGTCTGTCACCCTGTTGGAGAATAGGGAAAACTGCAACCATAGTCAGGGAGAAAAGTAGTACCTGTGGTTCAACTGAGAAGAAGAGGAAGATTCCCACATCAGCATGAGGTAGGATATTGCCGAGATAAGTAATTGCCAATTACCCCTGTAAGGTACCTTTACCTCTTAGCTATTACATTGCATTTTAGCCACTACATTACAGTGCATTGCATGAATCCTCAATTTTCAAACCGGCTTCGCGTAGCGTGTAAGTCCAATTTTCAAACCGGCTTCGCGTAGCGTATAAGTCCAATCTTCAAACCGGCTTCGCGTAGCGTATAAGTCCAATTTTCAAAACCGGCTTCGCGTAGCGTGTAAGTCCAATTATCAAAATCTTCCTGCATATCATTTTGCATCCTACCCCTGAACTACGCTGGTTTGATTCCTTGCAAGGGGATACATAGGAAGCCTGCAGGCACAACCATTTATTTATCTATATTTTGTTTGTTTGTCCAAGTCTTCGGCCTTATCAAAAATGGGTCGTCTCTGGGCTTTGACATTCACTCCCTTCACTTCTTGACTTCCGAGTTCTGTCAAAGAGGGGCAACTGTAGACACCCCATTTTTTACCGTCCATAAGACTTGGACGCGACTAATTGTTTGCTCGGTGATGAAAGATGTGCAGGGCAAAGGTTCAATTTCTTTGTCAAAAAGAGAGTCAAACCTCAACTTCATACCCCTTTTGGACCAAAACAATCTTGATCAAAAGATTTTAGATCTTAAAACCCTCTCTTTCAAAACATTTTGAAAATAAAGTTTTTACGATGTTCCGAGGCTCGTATTTCGTCAAATGTTGCGCTTTTCGGTAAACCGAGCAAGGACAAAGTGGGAATGAATGAAAGAGAAATGAAATCTTTAAAAATCTTTCAAAACACCTTACTTAGGGGCTTGAAGTTGAAGAAAAGAGGAGAAGAAGGAAGAAATCCAGTTGGGGGAGAAAATGGGCATGAATCGTTAAGAGAGAATCGGACAGCCCTCGCCAAATCGGGCCTATTCATTCGCATACTTGGAATCAAGCTATGAGGCCACTACCGTTGGAAATAAGACCTCCGGGGCTTCATTTTGCACTCAAGAATCTCCTAAATCCAATTCCGGATAGGGGAGATATGGTTGATTGAAGTAGGGCATCACTCCGGTTGGGACCGAATCTGCGCGGCTTCACGGAAACAAGCATAACTTTTTCCACAGGAAGAATTTTGATGGAAGGTTTGCGCCATTGGAAAGCTAACTTCTGGGGCTTCAATTTGGACACTTGAACAGCCACATTTGGACTTCCCAATCACCCACCGGCCACTTTTATTTCCGGCAGCCCACTTTTTTTGTCCTGAATGTAGCTGGCCGGCCAGAAAAGCCAGAAAAAGTAGCTGGCCGGCAAGAAAACCTAGAAAAAGTAGCCGGCCAGCCACTTATCTAAAAAAATGACTTTTTTTGCCCTTTTAAACTAGCCGACCATTATCCCCCTCCCAAGTGTGTTCTAGCCATGTATTTTGTTTTGCACTTCACCCATGTCCGAGGGTTTGGCCTTTTGGGGGGAAACTTGAATTAGTTTTCCCCCCCATTTTCCCCCCTCTTTTTCACCCCCTTTTTGTCTATAAAACCAGGCTCCCCAGCTGTGTTTAGGGGTTAGAAATTTTGCCTTTAAGCCTTGTATGCATATCTCCCCTATCTCTACACTTCCAAGCTTCAAACCTCTCAAGTCCTCCACTCATTTCTTCACCACCACCTAGCACCACACCACCACTCCATTCCAGCAGCTAGGAGGGTCTTCTCAAAGGCTAGGAGGCACCATTTCTTGGTCCAAGAGGCAGCAAAGGATTGGTCTTCAAGGGTGAAAAACATTTCCCTCTTTTCTAGCTCATTTTGGTATCATTTCTTAGCCCTTCTTGCTTGTACATTTGAGCTCCGGCCATAACTGAAAGTAGTGTTTTTTTGAGCTATATTTTATCTTTCATTAAGGGCCTCTCACTGTTTGAGGCCCCCATTTTGCACTTGCTTCATTATCCCTCTTGTATGCCTATTTCTTGTGTAGTATTTTAGGCTCATGTGTAATCTGTTTTGAAGCATTTTGTAAACTGTAAATAGGCTTATTTTGAGCCCTTATTCAACATTGTAGAAGGGCTCATCACTGTTTGAATCCTCCATGTATCACTTGCTTTGATATCCATCTTTTGGTCCCATTTTTGCATGATTTATTAGCCTATTTTGCTTCTGTTTTTGGACCTTGGTCCGAACTGAAAATGGCCTTTTTTTGACCCCCTCTCCATGTTTCATTAAGGGTCTATTGCTGTTTGGAGCATCTTTTGTATACTTTGTGTTGTAGCCTCTCTTTTAGGCCATATCTTGCATTGTATGTTGAGCATATTTGTACACTGTTTTGGGCTCGGACATCAACTATAAAACATCATATTTTGGGCCCCTCTTCAAGATTGTAGAAGGGACCTCACTTGTTTAGGGCCAGCATCTGTGAGTTGCTTCAATATCTTGCTTTCGGGGCCATTTTTGTATGCTAGCTTAGCCCCATTTGTGCTCACTGTTTGGCCTTGATTAAAACTGTAAACATTCTTGTTTTGGGGCTGCCTTGCTTCTTTATTTACACTTCATGTTCAAATATTGCATGCATTGCATAGCTATAGGCCATTTCATGCGCCAACATTCATGTTTCGGGACCCGTTCCATGCATCGGGTACCATTTTACCATGTTTCGGGGCTGTTTTACATCTCATTTTGCCTCTGAAATTTGCATGATAGTATGCCATATTCCATGTTTTGCTATGTCTTGTTAGAGTGGCATTCCGTGCCGTAGGTTCGGTCCTCGGTTTGCGTGCACGCATCTCGAGTTGTCTCATTTTCATCTAATGGCCTCTTATGTGAGTGTAGCTGAGGTCCGCTTGTGTTAGTGTAAGTCCATATCGCATTGTATATGCCATCCCATTTCATAGCATTGCGCATGCTAGATTGTGTGTTAGTGCATTGTGTATGCCATGTTATCTCGTGCATTGTGTATGCCATCCCATAGCATTGTGCATGTTAGGTTGTATCTTAGTTGCATTCATGCATATCATGCATATTGCATTGTGTTCGGGATAGGAGTTAGCCCGGGCACGGGAAACGAGGTACGTTTCGCACTCCGAGTGACGGAACGTGTCTCAATTCCCCAGTCACCGACACTCCGGATTATCTATGATGGAGTTGAGTTTTAGTTGAGTTTTCATGTGCATTCATTCTATATTGAGTTGTGCAATTCGATTCCTTGGCCATCATGCATCGAGATGCGTGATTGGTGGCACGAGGATCGAGGCATGCATACATTTGTGAAAATACATTGCCATGCCCCTTTCCTGCTCTCTGTTGCATCAAATCAAGAATCAGCAGTCTTCCGAGGCTTGGCACGCTTTCCAAGAACCATTGTAAAACAGAGGCTAATTAGGGCATCACAGTGGATTTCCACACGAAGGCAACCCGGACATGCATCATTCATCATCTGAAGAAGAGTCAAGGCAGTCCCTGGCCTGCATGCCAATTTAAAGTTTTTCTAAGTTAATTTTGTTAATTAATTAAGAATTTGTACATATTTTGGACTGTATTATTTATTTGGACTGTACTATTCGGGACTGTATATTATTTATTTGGACCCTCTGCGCGAGGGCATAATTGTAATAAGTGTGCGTGAGTGTGATGTATGTCTTCCAACCCCACGTCTTTCTTCCCTTTTATTTACCTGCTTATGGTGGTTAGATGAGGGCATGTTTCAATTAGCATACAATATGATAGCATGTTTGCATTCATTCATCTGTTTTGCATGCACCGGGCTCGGCGCATCATACTAACTGCATCTGTATTTCAATTCCGAGTTGAATACATGTTAGCTGTAGCATTCCATATGCCATGTTTAGGATAGCCGAGCCTGCTATAGTTGCATTATTGCATGCGTTGCATTAGGCATTTCTGTACAAGTAGGATCATGCATGATTTCTAATCAGTTTCTGTTTTGGCTTGGAGTACCCGGTGAGTTTTATGCTTTAGCATCCTTGCATGCGTGTGAGTGACTGCCATGATAGCATGCTTACCATGAGGCTAACTGCTTATGTGATATACCTGCCTGAATGCCTGTGGGTGAAGGTTGGGTTAGTTGGATTGGAACGAATCATCAACTGTGAGTTTTAAGCCCACTAGATAGTGGCAAAACCATGTTTTCTAAGCCCACCCGAGGGTGGCAAAATCTGCATTTTAAGCCTACCTGCAGGTAGCAAACCATTTTCAAACAAACAAACATGAAATGTTTTGCTCCAATTCAGGCGACTCAGTCTATACTTGTATGCTGTGCGCATCACATAGTAAATCTAGGCCAATAACCGGAATAAGAACGCACAATGTTTTCAAAATCAGATATCATGGTTAGTAGAGGCCGATCTTTGACGGGGCGAGCGGGGGTGCTCACGAAGTGACCTTCCCCAATCGTACCTAAGTTCCCGAGCCGAGGCAACTTTGGTGATGACGGACACGTGGCCTTAGGCAAACGAGTCAGGGTTTCCTAAATTTCCCAAAATAAAATATTTAGGTGGCGACTCTGTATCTGGCAAAGCAGTCCATGTTTGGCACTTCTTTCAAAAATCTGTTTTCTCAAAACGATTTGCCGGATTTGGACTCTTTGGTTCAAGATTAAGAACCGTGACAACAAATTGAGTCCGAGCTGTAGCGAGGCCCCCCACAGGCTTGTTACACCTGCAAGTAGCGGAAAACGATGATAAGGTCATCCTCAAGCCTTCATGGCCAGGTTCGTCATCCGATTTCCTTTTCTCCCTCTCTAAAAACCCCCAGATCTCCATGGCAGCCCTACTCTCCAAAGCCCAGAAATACATGAATGCCGAAGATTCGCTAGCCGCTCGGCAGGATCCAATAACTAAAAACCCGACCCCCAGAGAGAAGAGAAAAGACCTAGAACCCAGAAACGCCCAGTATAATATCCAAACACCCCACTATACAGACCGACCCCCTCGTGCAGACCGGTCGGCATTAGCCCGACCGCCCGGTCGGTTTGAGCGGTACACCCCCCTTAATTCTCCCATGGAACAAGTACTCAACCAGATCCAATGGGACTACCCTCTCAAATGGCCCATACCCTCGCGGACCCCTTCCAAACGGAAAGATCAGTCCAAATATTGTCGTTTCCACCAGGACCATGGCCATAACACTGATGACTGCATCAACCTCAAGGATCAGGTCGAGGCCCTAATACGTCAGGGGCGTCTCAGCCGCTTCACGGACACCTGCTCGCAGCAGAGGCAAAGAACCGAGCCCCCCAGAAACAACCGCCGGCGCACCCCACCCAGGCAGCCAGCTCAACCTGATCAAGGCCATGATCGCCCTCTACAACAGCCTCGACCGCCAGGTAATCCCCCTCCACCAATGGGAGAGATCAGAGTTATTTCAGGCGGCCTTGCTTGTGGCGGACCGTCCCGTTCAGCTCAGTGGGCAGAACTTAGAAAAATAAGGCAGGGCTCAGACAAAGTAGTGGCAACGGTGGGCCGACCCTCTAAACAGCCGAAACAGTGGACCGAACCTATCACCTTCACGGACGCCGACTGCACAGGCATCTGTTACCCACATGATGACCCCCTTGTCATCTTTGCCATCCTCTCCAACTATAAGGTCAGACGAGTTCTCATCGACAACGGCAGCTCTTCAGACATCATCTTCCTCAGTTGCTTCCGCCAGCTCAAAATTGGGAAGAAAGTTTGTCTCCTCTCCAAACCCCCCTGGTCGGCTTCACTGGCGATCGTGTGACCTCCATCGGTTCCATCGATCTCCCTATCACGATCAGCGAATACCCAAGGCAGACCACGAAGTTGTTCACCTTCCTTGTGGTCGACTGCCCATCAGCCTATAACATTATCCTTGGCCGCACCGCCCTAAATGCCTTCCAAGCCATTACATCCACCTATCATCTTGCCATCAAGTTTCCCACCGATCTCGGGGTCGGAACAGTTAGAGGAGAGCAGACCGTGGCCAGGGAGTGTTATATTGCCTCACTCAAAGAAGTCAAGCTGAAGGAGGCAATGATTATCGAAGGGCTTGACGTCCGAGATGAGGACGAGTTGGTCAGAGGGGAACCTGTAAAGAAGCTCGTTGAGGTTCCCATCGACCCCACCAACCCAACCAAAACCGCCAAGATCGGCAGCCAACTATCCCCCCAAGCCAAGGCCGACCTCACCGCCCTCCTGACCAAGCACAATGATGTATTTGCCTGGACTCACTCAGACATGCCAGGCATTGACCCCTCCTTCATAACTCACCGCCTCAGCATTGAACCTCATTTCCGATCTTACCGCCAAAAGCAGCATATTTTTCATCCAGAGCGCAATACTCTTATAGCCGCAGAAGTTGACAAACTCCTTGAGGCTCAATTCATCAAAAACGTGGACTACCCTAAATGGTTGTCAAACGTGGTCCTAGTCCGCAAGAACAATGGCAAATGGCGACTCTGTGTCGATTACTCTGACCTGAACCGAGCCTACCCCAAAGACAGCTATCCTCTTCCCCGCATAGATCTGCTGGTCGACGCCACGACCGGTCATCAGATGCTCAGCTTCATTGATGCTTTCTCTGGATACAACCAAATCCTAATGCACTCGTCCAATCGGGAACACACATCCTTCATTACCGACCGAGGAACCTACCACTACTGTGTGATGCCATTCGGACTGAAGAACGCTGGGGCCACCTACCAACGATTGGTCAATGCTCTTTTCCATCAACAGATAGGTCGGAATATGGAAGTATATGTCGACGACATGCTGGTCAAGAGCAAACTCTCCACTGATCATCTGACCGACCTACGAGAGACCTTCGCCACCCTTCGCAAGTATCAGATGAAGCTCAACCCAGAGAAGTGCGCCTTCGGCGGGATCTGGAAAGTTTTTGGGTTTTATGGTCAGCCAGCGCGGCATTGAAGCTAACCCCGAGAAGATCAAAGCCTTGGTTGAGATGCAGTCACCTAGAACGGTCAAGGAAGTTCAAAGACTCACCGGCCGAGTAGCGGCCCTCAACCGCTTTATTTCTCGCGCAACAGATAAGTGCTTACCATTCTTCAAAGTTCTTCGGCAAACTTTTGAATGGACAACTGAATCCGAAGAGGCTTTTCAGCAGTTGAAGCAGTGCATGGCCAATCCCCCCTCCTTTCACAGGCAGTTACGGGCGAGCCTCTCTTCCTCTATTTAGCAGTGTCAAGCACCGCAGTCAATGCAGCTCTTATCAGGAAAGACGGCTCAGTCCGACGGCCGGTCTACTACATCAATCGAGCTCTCAGGGGAGCGGAGCAGAATTAAGAACATGATCAAGAACAAGAGCAAGGGATAGATCAAAATGATGAAGAGGAACCTAGGCGTAGTAAACGTGCTAGAACCTCAAAATCTTTTGGTCCAGATTTTCTAACATTTTTATTAGAAAAAGAGCCTTTAACTTTTAAAGAAGCTATGTCCAGTCCTAAGGTTCCTTTATGGAAAAAAGCTATAAACAGCGAAGTTGAATCCATCTTGCAAAATCACACTTGGGAATTGGTAGATTTGCCACCAGGTTGTAAATCTCTTGGGTACAAGTAGATTTTCAAAAGAAAAATGAAAGCAGATGGATCAATTGACAAATACAAGGCAAGACTTGTGATCAAAGGATATAGATAAAAAGAAGGTCTTGACTACTTTAACACATACTCACCAGTTACTAGAATAACATCCATTAGAATATTAATTGCCATTGCATCTTTGTACAATCTAGAAATTCAACAAATGGATGTGAAAATCGCTTTCTGAAATGGTGAGTTAGATGAAGAAATTTACATGAAACAACCAGAAGGATTTTCTGTTCCAGAAAAAGAAAAGAAAGTGTGTAAATTGGTTAAATTATTATATGGTTTAAAATAAGCGCCAAAGTAATGGCATGAGAAATTTAACAAGGCAATGATGTCAAATGGATTCAAAATTAATGAATGTGACAAATGTGTTTATATTAAAAACACAAACAACGATTGTGTTATAGTATGTCTTTATGTGGATGATATGCTCATCATAGGTAGTAATAATGACATCATTAAAACTATCAAGAAAATGTTAAATAAACTTTTTGACATGAAAGACATGGGGATTGCTGATGTAATACTTGGTATAAAAATTACCAAAACATCAGAAGGTTATGCTTCGTCACAATCACATTACATTGAGAAAATACTTGACAAATTTAGCAAAGATGATGATCATCTTGCTAGAACACCTATGGATGTTAATTTGTTTCTTTCTAAGAATGTACAGGAAAGTATTTTTCAATCAGAGTATATCCAAATTATTGGAAGCTTAATGTACTCGATGAACTGCAGTAAGTAAATTAAGTAGATATACAAGTAACCTAGGAGTAGAACATTGGAAAAAAATTATAAGGGTTCTAAGGTACCTCAGATTTACTCGTAACATTGGGCTGAATCATACTAGATATCCAGCAGTTCTTGAAGGATACTGTGATGGAAATTGGATATCGGATACCAGAGACTCAAAATCCACCAGTGGATATGTCTTTACTCTTGGTGGTGCGGCTGTATCTTGGAAATCTTCCAAACAGACTTGCATTGCTAGGTCTACTATGGAATCAGAATTCATAGCTTTAGATAAAGCTGGAGAACAAGCAAAATGGCTTCGTCACTTCCTTGAAGATATTCCAATATGGCCAAAACCAATGCCTATTATATGTATACATTGTGATAGTCAATCAGTAATTGGTAGAGCACAAAGTCATATGTATAACGGTAAGTCACGACACATTTGTCGTCAACATAACACTGCGAGACAACTACTCTCTAATGGAATTATTTCCATTGAATATGTGAAGTCTAAAGACAACATAACGGATCTACTAACAAAAGGGTTAGCAAGAGAGTTAGTTGAGAATTCATCAAGGAGGATGGGACTTAAGCCTATTAAATAAGAGTTACCACAATGGCAATCCAACTTACTAGACTGGAGATCTCAAGATCTAGGTTTAAAGGGACAATCCAGTTGTGTATAACTCAGAAAGATCACTGGGGAGTCAAACTCCTATCTATTTCTATGATGAAATAGTGATGTCTGCTGCATTTTAGGTTAAGTAATACTTTTAATGATTCTTATATTTAGATATACCTAGTGGTGTATGGCAGAATACTCTTCATAAGAATTACCTATATGAGTGTGAAGTAAGCCGGTTTATGAGATTTGTGAAAGGCTGCAATTCTCTAGAGCACTCATGAAAGACCAGGTTATTCAAGGCCAAAATGAACACAGTAGAGAGAACTAAACTGCGTCTGGTGATATACTGTGTGAGTTCTATTGTCTTGGTTTACATAAATGGCTGAACAGTTCAAGATATCATGTTCATTGATTAACTAGTAAATTTGATAGTGTCTCACAAGGGAAGCTTCAAAGCCAAAAGCTATCTATCCTTTGCAGAATATTTCTAATTTCTGTACTCTCTGTAATTAGATCATGTTGTTGCATTTTCTTTCCTTCAAATTCCATTCATGTGGGGGATTGTTGGAAAAATATGGTTTTATAGGCTTATTTTGGGCTAACTTTGAGCTCAAATTTGAATGGGGCCCACACGTCTTTTGGGGTGAGTCCGAAGAGGTGACGTGTTCCTTACTGCATGGCAAGTCACATGGTGAAGACGGTTCGTCAAAACCTTTTATGAGTGAATGGGAAATTGACGTCGTGTTCGGGTTCATAGAATGGACAATTAAAGAATAAAATGTGGGTTTCCTTATAAGGCCTGTTCCACATTGGAAACTTAAAAGAACTTATGTGTGTATATAAGTTCTAGGTGGCAACACTTAGGTTGGGCCCCAAGGGGCACCCCAAGTTTGAAAAAGGAGGAGTTATGGACAAAGTGAACCTTAGCTCAAACCACCACACACGCGCGCGCGCGTTGCCGCCATCATCTATCTGACAGGGCGATCGCGGAGCGCGAGTGTGAGTGTGTGGGTCGAGTCGGTTCTAATATTAATTTTTTGGACAAAATTTATTTGAATTTTTTCAATTTCTTGCAAGAAAATTAATTTAAATTTTGTGCCAATTTTTTCTGCTCAAACAGTGCTCATTTTCAGTCCATTTTCCAGAGGTTCAATAGGTTCAAACTATTCAAACAGATTGAAAAACAGTCCAGCAGTTTCGGACAAGTTTGAAATTGCCCAGCAGTTATGAACAGATATGAAACTGCTGCAGTTATCTATTCAAAATCTGGACTGCGCCTGTTCATTTCTTTCATACCTGTTCGGACAGATTTGAAGGGTCACTTTCTTGCCTATAAAAAGAGATAATTTCCAGTAGATTTATAAATCCTAAAAAAAAATCTAAAATTCTCTTGATTCCCTCCTAGTTTTGCTCCTTTGCATAAATTTTCTTCATACTAGTTTTTTAGGAAAAAAATTAAAAGAGTATAGAACACAAGTTTTGTTCGCCGAAGAAATTATTTGGAATGCTACTACAATTTGTGAAGATCATTGTATCTTGAGAGATAAACGCCTTTTATCCGTAAGCACCGTAGCGGGGCGAATCTGTCTTAAGGACAGAGTGTCACACACTCAACTTGATCGGTTTTATTATTTTTCATTTCGGTAAAATAAATTTTACAAGTAACTTTTTTTATTGATTTTATTTTAAATTATTTATTTTACACATAAGATGGGCCGTTGTCCCAGTGCCAGCCAAGGGGGCTAGCAATCGACAGGGTTCACTGCCTTCAAATGTTTCTCGTTTTTTCTTTTTTGTTTTGCCTACAAACAAGGTCATGTAGCTTATGGACAATAACATTAATTTAGGTGTGTCCTGTCTTTCGATGTTTGTCCTTTTTGGTTTGCATAGCGTCAACAAGATAATAATAGCAATAATGCATAGTGTAAAAAACACACCAAGTTTGATGTGTTTTTGAACGATTTTGAAAAAAAAAAAAAAAAAAAAAAAAAAAAAAAAAAAAAATATTAATTTAATAATAGACAATGGAACCACTCTAGTGAATTGATTTTTTCCACCCATCCATACTTAAAATTGATGAATTAATTGAATTTTTTTCAGCAAATTATAAATGGTTGGAATAGTTATAATATAATTGCAATATATATGAATTTTTTTCTGGATGCAACTCTAACACACTAAACGTCTTGCACCAAGCACGTGCAGTGCATGGACAAATCTTAGATTTGAGCCTGCAGCATGTAACTTTTTATTGAAAAAAATTATTATAAAATTTAAACTTTTGAGTTATACCAACACAAAAAATAAATAAATAAATAAACAAATAAATAAATTTGAGTAAAATTACTATTAATCGGACATTCTTTATCAACATAATTGACAACAAAAATATAATTGAACATATTTCTAATTTGCATTAAGTTAGCAAAATATTAACTATTACTATGTTTCCATCTAGTAAAGTTAACTATTTGAAAATGTAATTGCAACTTTTTATAATATATATAAAAACGTCTATGATAAATTCGATATCAAAACATTAATTAATATCTTTCTCAATAATATAATCAAGTAACTTGTTACAAAATCATCTTTCATCTTATTACGAAGTTTAGTTTTGAAAAAAATTTATAATTGAAAATGCATGTTTTTATGAGTGTAATGATAATTCATTTCAATAAACGGTATTAAATTTTATTAACTTATTTTTAAAATGTCATAGAAAATAATTTTATTTTCAAAAAATATTTTTATTTTCAGAAAATATTCATATTTCTAAAGAATGAACAAAGAATAATAAATGCAAAATAAGCTGCATAAAGAAAATTAAACTGTGATTTACATATATATATATATATATACATATAAATGATATATGAATAGAAAA
>JAPPVO010003469.1:0-47438 GCA_030407325.1 Camellia japonica | reverse complement strand
TTTTTTTTTTTTGTCTATAAATATGACAGTAATTATAAATATAAATATAAAAAATATTTATTATTAAACATATTAACAAATCTCAGGCAGTCAATAAAAAATTACTAACTACATATAACAACCATTATAGGGTAAAAATAAATTACCATCACAAAAGATATCAAATTCTTTTCCATTGAAATTGAATCCAATACTTCATACCATAAATTGTATTACACAATCATAAAGCCAAATACTGCGTGATTCACAATTTTTAGCCAATGAGGGCTCAATCTTTTGATAGGTGTAGATTACCATTCAAATTTGCTGACTTTTAATCAATAAGTCCAATGACTTCAGATACCTTGCTTTGATCTTTCCACTAAAGTTTGCTTTGATTTTTTCACATCATCTTTAACACTGTATTTAAATTATAAATTTTGATAAAGAAAAGAAAATAAAAAAAATTAACATAAATTTTTTTTCTGCATTGCTCTCATCTTTTTTTTTTTTTAAATTTATACTTAAATTTATAATTCAAATACAACCTAAATGATATAAAATACTTGTGACATAACTATTTTTTTAACATCTAAACCAAACACCTTGATGGGTAAAAATTTGGTGTGACAGTACGTTATCACTATTAATAATACGTGATATTACTATTAAATAATAAATTAAAATATAAAAAAATAAATTTTACTATTTAAATGTAATTATTATCCAACAAAATTCAATAACTGTTACTATATGTATAGTAGAGTTTTGTTGAATCTCATTATTTAAATGCAACTACAATCGTAATGCAATAACCACCACATCTCTATAATTGGTCTTACTATGTCCACATAATTATTTATTGATTTTATAGAGTATAGCTATTTATTGTTAGATGATAATCCAAAATATCAACTTTACCGTTATATTAATGGTTTTTTTTTTTTGGTCACCAAAAAAAAAAAATTATTGAATTGAAGAAGGGTTAAAAACCACGTCATATGGCCAAAGGGGGTGTTAGAAAGGAAAAATATGCATGAAATATAAGTAAATATTATTGCATTTCATTCACATTTACTTATCTTTTTCATTCTTCTTTCTAAATCTTTATCAAAATTCATGAACCAAACATAGCTTAAGGGTGCAACAATACCTGTTGCCCTTGTGGCGTAGCGGCAAATTAGGGTTAGGCATATGTTATTTACTGCTTCCAAATTTTTGTACTCGAATCGAAATCAATCATATTTTGAAACTGAACTCACTCAATTCAAATAAACTCATGTTTAGCCGTGATTCAACAATTTAAAATTTTTGTGACTACTCAATATAGAACAAAATATTTTAAAAGTTAATTTATAGAATGAAATATTTAAAAGGTAAAATTGAAAATTCATTGTAAATAATGATTTATAAGTCTTTTTAAAAAGCAAATATATGATCAGCTTGCGGGTTCGTTTGAATTTGCTTTGAGTGTAACCCGGGAATTGAACTAACATAGAGTTTCTGGTTTTTTTTTTTTTTAATTAATTTATTTATCATCTGTAGTTCTTCATAATATTGTTCTTTTTGTGTTGTGCATAAATTTTGGTCTTGTGTATTTGTGATTATCCATCCCGTTCTTATTCATTTTGTGATATTAGTTTTTTTTTTCCATTTTCATAACCACCAATATTCTTATTGAGTTTTTTAACGGCTCTTCGCACAATAATCTACCACCAAATTTAATTAGCATAATAAACTCGAGTTCTATGTAATTAAATTAAATATAAAGGTTCTCATATCAGTATGATTCAAAGTTTTGGAAAATTCAGGTACTAATATGAAATTTGGATATAATTTAACAACAAATTGACCAAAAGATCATATTAAAAAAAATTTGCTTGAAAATATGGGATTAAGATTGTGACAATTGAAATGCAAAAAATATAACAAAATTTGAGCAACAATTGAATGATGATAAATTTAATTTGAGCTTTTTTTTTTTTTCCCTCATGTTGGTACTAGTTTGGTATTGTTTTTTGTTTTTGTGTTTTTGCGTCCCCCCCTCCTTCAAATTATAGAATTATTAACATGGGATATTTTCTGTTGACCTCAATTCAAGGTCTCCTCAAATAGTACAAATTAAATCTTAGTCTTCAATAATAAATTTGAGATATAGAATGCATGGTGTTATGAATGTGACAGTGAGGCACTGTCACAACTTGTATACAGTTGATAGGTGTGGATTACAATTCAAATTTGGCAACTTTTAAAATGTTGAATAAGAGTTTATAGTACCTAATTACTATATTAATTTTATTAAGCACATTTAAGTTTTGTAATAGTTGAAATTGCACTATTATAAAGCTCAAGTGAAAGGAAATTATCACAAGATTTTAATATAAAGCCAAATTACCATTGAGACCACCCTCGTTAAGAGGTGGGATTGAATTCATCTAATCTTGAGTGTGAAAATTAATCTAATGAACATAATATATATTGATAAATTGTATTTATTAGTAGTTTGAATATGTAGAGATTTTCAATTCTGAGACCCATACAATTTTATGATTGAATAATAATTATATGGAATAACGTGTGATAAGAAGACCAGCGTTGGACAAGTTTAAAGGTGGTCGTTTAATCAATTAAGACTAACTATTTGATTGGACTAACGTGTGATAAGGAGGCCCGCATTAGACTGACTTGAGGGTGGGTCCTTTAATCAATTAAGTCCAACCCTTTCATTTTAATTTCATAGACTAATAACGTGTAATATAAGGAGATCCATGTTGAGTGGTTCTTTAACCAATTCAACCCAACCCTTTCATTTAAATTTCATGAACCAACGCGTGATAAGGAGTTCGACGTTAGACAGACTTGAGGTTTGGAATACTCATGGAATAGTTTTCTTTAACTTGAGGTATCTTCATAAGTAGAAATTCAATTTAATAGTATCATGTAATTATTAATATGTCATATAATTATTTAATAATAAATCAACATATAACATTGATGAAATATTGATGAAATTTATTATTTAAATGTAACTACCATCCAAACAATTTAATAATTACAACATATGCAAAATGGAGTTTTGGTGATCCTCATTATTTAAATGTAACTATGATTGAATATAATTCATTAACCACTATTTTTAGAAAAATTATTAGATATTCATAGAGTATTATGATAATGTCTTCGGCCATTGAAAAATTACAATATATACTAAACTAGTCATATTTTGTCTCCTAAGTATCTAAGAAAGATGAGTCAGTATATTCCATTTGTAAAATTATTTACTATGACTGATTTAAAATATTACGTCAATAATACATAGGGTGCTTTGAGACAACCGAATTGTAGCAATCTTGGTTTCGATCATTCTTTCATGATTTGCCATTTCGACTGGGCCGGTCGAGGGTCGAGCTGCTCGGTCAGCTCATAGGAGTCCAGGGGGCAGCGCCCTTTGATGGGTCCAAGGGCAGCGCCCTGGCGGGGGTCGAGCTGCCCGGTCAGCTCGCAGGGGTCAGGGGGCAGCGCCCCTTGGCGGGTCCTAGGGCAACGCCCTGGTGTGATTGAAGGGCAGCACCCCAAAAACAAAAATGCAAAATGCATTCGAAATTGCTTGTCCGCTCGAGCGGCCGTTTATGCGCTCGAGCGGAGAATGTTTGATTTCAGAAGTTTGACCTATCTGCAAAAGTACTAGATTAGTGTATTTGACGCTCGAACGGGGCATTCCACGCTCGAGCGGACCATGTTATATCAATTCGTAAATCTGATATTTCATATCACTTTTTCAGTCCTCTCTCTCTCTCTCTCTAAAACTCTCAAGAATTCCAAATTGGGAGCTTCTCTCTCTAGAAGTCATCTTCTCCCTTTGATTTCTCCAAATCCATTAAGATTTAGACCTAAGTTCTTCACCAAATTGGTTATCATCTCGAGGGCTTCGTTGTGTGCGGTGAAGATCGAGTTTCGACATTGTTGATTTTGGGGTTTTCATTTAATTTCTTCTTCAAAACTTGAGGTAGGAATTTTCTTGGAGTTATATATATGTGTTTTGCAAGATATAGATGATTTTCGAAATCATCCTCTGTTTAGCTTTGAGAAATTGATTGTTGATTTCAAGAAGATGAGTGATTTTGAAAGAGTGTTTAATGTCTTTTCCTTTTAAAATAGAAATTGAAGGTTTTGAACCATATTGATTGAAGAAAGATGATTTTGGGGAGATTCTTCTAAATATCTTGGAGATGAATGGTTTTGGTGAGAAAACCTAGAAATTGGGTCTTCTCTTTGAAAGATGTTGAAAATCCTTGGAAGATGTTGTCATATTTATTTTGTGTAGCAAAATAAATGGATGTTTTGAAAATTGTTTATTTATATATAAATGACGAATTTTGTGAAAAAAATGAGAAATGTTGTTTATTTTGGAAATTGTTGTCAAAATGTTGACTTAGTCTTGAATTGACTAAATTGTTAAGATTGCTCGAAATGTGGGAATCACGTTATTCTCTATAATGAATTGGATATAAAAGTATATATATATATATATATATTTTTCATCTTGTGGAATTGTGTTGAAAAGAGGATTGAGAATTTTGATCACAATGGTATATTGTGTAGAACAATTGAATGTGGAAGTAATGTTGCATTGCATTATTAAGCATACATTGGCATTTCAATTTATTGGACTATGTTAAGCTTCGGAAATTTGCATTGAAAAAAGAATGTTGGGAAATGGGTTTTCATGAAATGGTTTTGGGGTAAATACGGTGGTAAGTCTTGATAGGTGGTGTAGATAAAATTGTTTAAGTTGGCTGAGTGTCATTGGTGAAAGACCAGAAAGTCGTGCGGATAGGTGTCGAGCATTTCGGTTAATACCGGTAAAAATGACAATTGGTAGTACTCGTATAGTCTACTTGCAGACACTGACCTAGGGATTACCAGAGTTGTATTTGCCGCCCCCTTTAATTAAATTCATAAATTTTGAACAGTTGAAATTACATAACATCATTGAGCATGATGGTTTTCAAAAAATGAAGATATGTTTTATTTTAAAAAAGGCAAGACATGGCATGTGCATTCATCTCTTGAGACTTGTATAAAATGTATATACTTTGTTAAGGATTTTCTACTGGGCTTTATGCTCTTTGACGCCCTCAAAATAAACCCATAAACAGACATTCATGATACAAGAAAGAGATATCATATTTCATAAATCAGAGTATTCTTACAAAAGGTATTATATGTTGACAACAAAAGTAAATGCCTACGGACTTACAACTTTCCAAGCCAACACTTGGTTACAAAAAGAAGAGTACTAACTCTACACAAAATAAGCCCTTGGCTTGATATACATATAATACAAAAAGTAATCAAAAGGGTCTCTCAGCCACTAAGCCTCCCAAGCTACGTCCTTAGAGGTGGCATGTCACCTGCACCTGAAAATGATGTACCATATAGGGTGAGCTAACGCCCAGTAGAGACATACTAAACATAATATGAGTAATAACTAAAACATTAGCATTTGATAAATGTTTAACTCATATAAACCAACATATATCACATTCCAGTTTCATGACAAAATGTCCATGTTCATTTTACTTTCCTTTACCTAACCAATTTTCATTTCATACACATGGCTCAGAACCCGGCCAAACAACTTAATGAGGTTATAACTCATATCCAAAACACTTCCGTAATTCAAGATAGATACACATATTTGCTATATCGATATCACATTAGAACACTTCCACACTCCACAAATGATACACAGATTTGCTATATCAATAACACATTAAAACACTTTCGTACTTCATGAATGATACGCAGATTTGCTGTATCAATAACACATTAAAATACTTCCACCACCACCACCACCACCCATCACCCGTGCCACCACCCACCACTTGCCACTACCATCTATTGCCCGCCACCACCACCCGCCACCTACTCGCCACTCACTTGCCATCACCATCCACCACCCACCACTACCAGCCACCTGTCACCCACCATTACCACCACCACCACCATCACCCACCACCCACCTGCCACTCACTCGCCACCACCACCCACCCCTTGCCACCACCACCACCACCACCACCCACCCGCCACTACCATCCACCGCCTGCCGCCACCTACCCGCCACTAGCACTCACCACCCACTTACCACCACCATCCACCACCTGCCACCACTAGCCACCAGCCACCTGTCACCCACTCGTCACCACCACTTACCATTCACCAACCACCACCACCACCACCACCACCCACCCGCCACCCACCTGTCACCACCACCACCACCCGCCACTACACCACCACCCGCCATCGTCACCCACCCACCCCCCACCACCCGCCATCCGCCACCACCACCCGCCACCACCACCACCACCACCCATCGCTACCACCCACCACCTGCTACCGTCACCGTCACCGTCACCGTCACCCACCCACCCATCACCACCACCACTCACTCGCTACCATTTTCCACCACCGTCTTCCGCCGCCGCCGCCACCACCATCTGCCATCATTTTCCACCACCGTCTTCCGCCGCCACCACTCGTCTCCACCCACCACCCGCCACCACTTGCCATTTCTCACTTTTTTTTTTATATTTTTAAATTTTTAAAAATATTTCGTCTAAACCAAACGTGTTTATAGTTTATGTTTTTTTAAAAATAAACAAAAATCAGCTTATAAAATTTTTGTAAATATAAACTGAAAATGTAAACGTTACCAAACAGGCCCTACATGACTGATTTAAAATATTACGTAAATAATACATAGGGTGCTTTGAGACAACCGAATTGTAGCAATCCTGGTTTCGATCATTCTTTTATGATTTGCCATTTCGATTGGGCCGGTCGGGGGTCGAGCTACTCGGTCAACTCAGAGGAGTCCAGGGGGCAGCGCTCTTTGACAGGTCCAAGGGCAGCGCCCTGGCGGGGGTCGAGCTGCCCGGTCAGCTCGCAGGGGTCAGGGGGCAGCGCCCCTTGGCGGGTCCTAGGGCAATGCCCTGGCGTGATTGAAGGGTAGCACCCCAAAAACAAAAATGCAAAATGCATTCGAAATTGCTTCTCCGCTCGAGCGGTCGTTTATGCGCTCGAGCAGAGAATGTTTGGTTTCAGAAATTTGACCTATCTGCAAAAGTACTAGGTTAGTGTATTTGACGCTCGAGCGGGGCATTCCACGCTCGAGCGGACCATGTTATATCAGTTCGTGAATCTGATATTTCATATCACTTTTTCAGTCCTCTCTCTCTCTCTAAAACTCTCAAGAATTCCAAATTGGGAGCTTCTCTCTCTAGAATTCATCTTCTCCCTTTGATTTCTCCAAATCCATTAAGATTTAGACCTAAGTTCTTCACCAAAATTGGTTATCATCTCGAGGGCTTCGTTGTGTACGGTGAAGATCAAGTTTCGACACCGTTGATTTTGGGGTTTTCATTTAATTTCTTCTTCAAAACTTGAGGTAAGAATTTTCTTGGAGTTATATATATGTTTTTTGCAAGATATAGATGATTTTCGAAATCATTCTCTAATTAGCTTTGAGAAATTGATTGTTGATTTCAAGAAGATGAGTGATTTTGAAAGAGTGTTTAATTTCTTTTTCTTTTAAAATAGAAATTGAAGGTTTTGAACCATATTGATTGAAGAAAGATGATTTTGGGGAGATTCTTCTAAATATCTTGGAGATGAATGGTTTCGGTGAGAAAACCTAGAAATTGGGTCTTCTCTTTGAAAGATGTTCAAAATCCTTGGAAGATGTTGTCATATTTATTTTGTGTAGCAAAATAAATGGATGTTTTGAAAATTGTTTAGTTATATATAAATGACGAATTTTGTGAAAAAAATGAGAAATGTTGTTTATTTTTATAGCGACCCCGGTCTTTTCCCTTTTGATTATTGTATCCGGACTTATGTTCCGTAGATTCCATTGTTGTGTTATTGTTGTTGTCGTCCTTTAATTCCTTAGCTTTGGAGTTATAGGATGTGTTGGGCGGGTTTGGAACAGGTTGGTTGAGCTTAGGAACCAAAACTAGTTGCCCAGATTTTGGCTTGTCCGCTCGAGCGGGGGTTTTGGCGCTCGAGCGGGAAAAACACCCATCCAGTATTTCTTGTGCAGGGTTGGACGCTCGAGCGGGAGTTGGGCCGCTCGAGGGGAGTGTGTGGGTGACGCTCGAGCGGGGATTTGGGCGCTCGAGCGGGGACCTGGTTTTTCGAGATGCTGGGAGTGTGCATCCGCCGCTCGAGCGTGGGATTGTCCGCTCGAGCGGGAGTCTGTGAGTGTCCGCTCGAGCGGGAGTTTGTCCGTCGAGCGGGGAGGCTGAGTATAAAATCGTGTTTAAGCGTTTTAAAACAGTTTTTCAGCCCCTTTCAGTTTATAAAACCCTAGATTACGAGTTCTCTCTCTCCCAACTCATCTTCTCTCTTAGGATTGATCTATTTAGAGTGTGTATCTACCCTAGTTCCTTCATTAAAAAGGTAGAGGAGAGTGAGGGCTACATTTTAATCTGAGAACTTGTTGGTTTGGAGCACTTTGGAGTTTTGGACAATCATCTTCATCTTCTCCTTTTTGAGTTATTTCTTCGAGGTATGGATTTCCTACTCCATTTATACGTTTTAATCCTAAGTGGTGGTATTTTGGTATGTGGGGGTAGTTTGGTAATCTTGGGAGAAACCTTAGGGTTTTGTCATAGATTAATTTATATAATTAATTTAAAGGAAGATTGTGATATTGGGGTAAATTCATGAGATTGGGGAATTTAGTGGTTTATTGTTGTATTTGGTAGTTTAAATACTTACCTTAGAGAATATTGAAATTATTGAAATTACATTTATTGTAATAGTTATTTCTTGCTTAGAAATAATTGTTTTGGGCTATCGGTGGAGGATAGCCATTGATTGTTGTAGACCTTGCATGCGGCTTAGGTATAACTGAAATTAAGTCATTTATCTTGACTGTTGAATTAATACAGAACATTCATGTATTGATTATGTGTTGTATATGGCAATTGTGTGTTTCATTGCATATACATTTGGTTTGGAGGAGATAGGGGATGAACTCCACGGTTTAGGGGAAGATAGGGGATGGACCTCTAAACCGGAATTGTTGGGAGGAGATAGGGGATGGACTCCATTGGCATCACTTTTATGTGTGCTTATTTATATTGAAGTGTTTTATTGTTTGGGAGGAGATAGGGGATGGACTCCAGTAGCATCACTCATGTGTGTGCTTAATTATAATAGAAATATTTCTATTTGTTGTTGATATGATACATCACCACCATGTGTATCAGTTGGGAAGTAAGGAAGTGAATTTGATTGTGATTGATATAATACCAACATGTGTATTCGTTATGTTAGGTTTAACTTGAATTGTTATTCCTGTTGAATTGGAAGTATTGTTAATAAAAGATGAAACCCCAGTTGAGTTATTTGGCCAGGTTCTGAGCCATAAATGGAAGGTGAATTATGCCATAGACATTGTGTCATAGGCAATGTAGACATTCGTGTCATGAATTTGTAAATTGATTATCCGGTGTTAACCATGTATCAGATGCTACTGCTTTAGTTAATTCATATGCTTGGTTTAGTATTTCTCTACTGGGCTGTGGCTCACCCTATATGGGAACTTCATTTTCAGGTTCAGGTGGTTCATTACCTCCAAGGACTTAGCTTGTGAGGATTTGGAATTGAAGACTTGTTCTATTTGTTTTAGTTGTTTTATTTGAATTATGTAAACATTCAAGCCCAGGGCTTTATTTGTTTGAGTTAGAACTCATGAAATTGTGTCCAAGTGTTGGCTTGGCAAGATGTAAGCCCGTAGGGCATTTATTTTGATGTTTTATTTCGTAATACTCTGATGGATAATAGAATGTTTCGTTTTCTATTATTAATGCATGTTAATCTTATATATGATGAGTTTTATTTTGAGGGCGTTACAATTTTGGAAATTGTTGTCAAAATGTTGATTTAGTCCTGAATTGACTAAATTGTTAAGATTGCTCGAAATGTGGGAATCACGTTATTCTCTTGAATGAATTGGATATAAAAGTATATATATATATATATATTTTTCATCTTGTGGAATTGTGTTGTAAAGAGGATTGAGAATTTTGATCACAATGGTATATTGTGTAGAACAATTGACTGTGGAAGTAATGTTGCATTGCATTATTAAGCATACATTGGCATTTTAATTCATTGGACTATGCTAAGCTTTAGAAATTTACATTGAGAAAAGAATGTTAGGAAGTGGGTTTTCATGAAATGGTTTTGGGGTAAATACGGTGGTAAGTCTTGATAGGTGGTGTATATGAAATTGTTTAAGTTGGCCTGAGTGTCATTGGTGAAAGACCAGAAAGTCGCGCGGATAGGTGTCGAGCCTTCCGGTTAATACCGATAAAAATGACAAGTGGTAGTACTCGTATAGTCTACTTGCAGACACTGACCTAGGGATTACCAGAGTTGTATTTGCCGCCCCCTTTAATTAAATTCATAAATTTTGAATAGTTGAAATTGCATAACATCATTGAGCATGATGGTTTTCAAAAAATAAAGATGTGTTTTATTTTCAAAAAGGTAAGACATGGCATGTGCATTCATCTCTTGAGACTTGTATAAAATGTATATACTTTGTTAAGGATTTTCTACTGGGCTTTATGCTCTTTGACGCCCTCAAAATAAACCCATAAACAGACATTCATGATACAAGAAAGAGATATCATATTTCATAAATCAAAGTATTCTTACAGAAGGTATTATATGTTGACAACAAAAGTAAATGCCTTACGGACTTACAACTTTCCAAGCCAACACTTGGTTACAAAAAGAAGAGTACTAACTCTACACAAAATAAGCCCTTGGCTTGATATACATATAATACAAAAAGTAATCAAAAGGGTCTCTCAGCTACTAAGCCTCCCAAGCTACGTCCTTGGAGGTGGCATGTCATCTGCACCTGAAAATGATGTACCATATAGGGTGAGCTAACGCCCAGTAGAGACATGCTAAACATAATATGAGCAATAACTAAAACATTAGCATTTGATAAATGTTTAACTCATATAAACCAACATATATCACGTTCCAGTTTCATGACAAAATGTCCATGTTCATTTTACTTTCCTTTACCTAACCAATTTTCATTTCATACACATGGCTCAGAACCTGGCCAAACAACTTAATGAGGTTATAACTCATATCCAAAACACTTCCGTAATTCACGATAGATACACATATTTACTGTATCAATATCACATTAAAACACTTCCACACTCCACAAATGATACACAGATTTGATGTATCAATAACACATTAAAACACTTCCATACTTCATAAATCATACACAGATTTGCTGTATCAATAACACATTAAAACACTTCCGTACTTCATAAATGATACACATATTTGCTGTATCAATGGAGTCCTTCCCTTATCTCCTCCCAAATAATATCCGGTTTAGGAGTCCATCCCCTATCTCCTCCTAAACCGTGGAGTACATCCCCTATCTCCTCCCACACAACACAATGTATATAAACACATATCATATACATGATCAATCAATACATAAATTTGATGTATTATTCCAGCTGTCACATTCAATGACTTATTCAATCGATTAGTTTTAATTCACCTAATCATCATGCAGTGCCTACAACAATCAAGACTATCCTCCACCGATAGTCCAAAGCAATTATTTCTAAACAGATAATAAATGCGTCAAATAGATAAATTATCAACAATTTCCAAGGTGAGTGATTAATAATTCCAACTCCACCATTCTATCTCATAATGAGCCAATTTCATCATTTCCAACTCAATTTTATATTTCCATAACTTTTCCAAATTAATTATGTAAATTAATTTATAACAAAATTAGGGCTTTCCTCCCTCTTTTCTCAACATTGACCCAAGGTCCAAATATCAACAACTAACATCATTAATCTCATTTTAAGACCCAAAATACAAACGTATTGGTTAAAATAAAAAAACCCCTATTTCAATATTCCAAATCTCAAACCCTAACTTCCCAAATTAAATCATTTATACAAAATGCTCAAAATCTATGTCAAAACTCATAAAGATGAGTAGTTATCCCTACAAAAGATGAGGCCAAATGGAGAAGATGAAGAATTTCGGAGGTGCACCAAATCCCAAGATTTTTGGATCAAAATGAAGAGCAAGCCAAACCCCACACTTTTTACAAAGGCCCAAAGGTAGGAGATCACTCAAACTAGATCAAACCCTAGAGAAAAGTTGAAGTTTAGAGTGAGGAGCTCTCCAATGGAGGTTTTGAAAAGTTAGAGAGAGAAAAAGTCAAAGAAAAAGTGATCCAAAAAGTCACTTTTTGGACTGATATAAAAGTCGCCCCGCTCGAGCATAGAACTCCCCGTTCGAGCGTCAGACACAAACCCACGCTCAAGCGTGAAAAGCGCCGCTCGAGCACCGGCTGCACACTTCCAGAAGTTTTGCAGACGATGGTCCCCGCTCGAGCGTCAAAATCTCCGCTCGAGCGGAGGAACGAAATCAATGGGGCCCGCTCGAGCGTCAAAAGCCCCGTTCGAGCGTCCGCTGACCTGCAAAGAAAAAAATACCAGAAGATGAAAAATCACGCTCGAGCGTCAAAACGCTCGCTCGAGCGGAGAAACAACACAAAGGGCCCGCTCGAGCGTCAAAAGCCCCACTCGAGCATGAAGGCCAAAATCTAGGCATCAACCTTTGGTTTCTAAACACAACAAACCTGTTTCAAACCTGCCCAACACAACCCAAAACTCAAATATAAAGAGTAAAGGATGGAAACGAGAATAAGACAACAACATATCCACGGAACCGAGTCCGGAATACAATACACAAGGAAAAGGGAAAACCGGGATCGCTATATGCTCACCCTACCGAATTTTTGTGCAGGAAAAGACGTGGTGAATCCGCCAAATTGAGGGCGTGGAAATGTGTGTACTGAGAGCACTAAAGTTCTCATTTGCTGTGATCCTATTTGTAAGCCAAGGGCTATGTATGTGTGGGTTTGAATAACCATTTTGTGTACCGGGCTTAAGCCTTGGAAGATTGTAAACCCTTGGTGGTGGTTATTTGGTTATTTACTTGTTGTTGAATTAATGTAATATCGCATGAGAAACTATTATTATTATGTAATGCAAGTATGAGAAGTTATATTTGGTTTTCCTTTAAGAGAGCCATGATTGTTGTATTATCATTTGGGCTAGAAATTTGGGGCGTTACAACTTGCTATCAAAGCTACCGAGTTTGATACTTGGAGCTCGTGGAAAGTGGTTGTTTAACCACAATGGGTTCATCTAGCATGCTTAGGAAGTGTTGTTTGATTTTTTCTTTTTTTTTATTGTAAAATTTATAAATCATGAGATATTTATTGTTGACCCCAAGTCAAAGTCTCCTCAAATCATAAAAAAATAATTACAAGTCTTCCTTGAAAGTTTTGAGATATAGACCTTACAAAATGGATATGATGTTACGAAAGAGAGTGTGCACTATAGTCTATAGTTACATTTTTGTGTTGCACTATCACAATTTTTTAACTTTTTTTTTTTTTGTCAATAAATATGACAGTAATTATAAATATAAAAAATATTTACATTATTAAACATATTAACAAATCTAAGGCAGTCAATAAAAAATTACTAACTACATATAACTCTCATTATAGGTAAAAATAAATTACCATCACAAAAAGATATCAAATTCTTTTCCATTGAAATTGAATCCAATACTTCATACCATAAATTATGTTACACAACCATAAAGCCAAATACTGCATGATTCACAATTTTTAGCCAATGAGGGCTCAATCTTTTGATAGGTGTAGATTACCATTCAAATTTGTTGACTTTTAATCAATAAGTCCAATGACTTCAGATATCTTGCTTTGATCTTTCTACTAAAGTTTGCTTTGATTTTTTTCACATCATCTTTAACACTGTATTTAAATTATAAATTTTGATAAAGAAAAGAAAATAAAAAAAATTAACATAATTTTTTTTTTCCGCATTGCTCTCATATTTTTTGTTTTTTAAATTTATACTCAAATTTATAATTCAAATACAACCTAAATGATATAAAATACTTGTGACATAACTATTTTTTTAACATCTAACCAAACACCTTGATGGGAAAAAATTTGGTGTGACAGTACATTATCACTATTAATAATACGTGATATTACTATTAAAAAATAAATTAAAATATCAAAAAGATAAATTTTACTATTTAAATGTAATTATTATCCAACAAAATTCAATAACTGCTACTATATGTATAGTAGAGTTTTGTTGAATCTCATTATTTAAATGCAACTACAATCGTAATGCAACAACCACCACATCTATATAATTGGTCTTACTATGTCCACATAATTATTTATTGATTTTATAGAGAATAGCTATTTATTGTTAGATGATAATCCAAAATATCAAATTTACCGTTATATTAATGTTTTTTTTTTTTTTTTTGGTCACCAAAAAAACAAAAATTTATTGAATTGAAGAAGGGTTAAAAACCACGTCATATGGCCAAAGGGGGTGTTAGAAAGGAAAAATATGGGTGAAATATAAGTAAATATTATTGTGCTTCATTAACATTTACTTATCATTTTCATTTTTCTTTCTAAATCTTTATCAAAATTCATGAACCAAACATAGCGTTAAGGATGCAACAATACCCGTTGCCCTTGTGGCGTAGCGGCAAATTAGGGTTAGGCATATGTTATTTACCGGTTCCAAATTTTTGTACTCAAATCGAAATCAATCATATTTGGAAACTGAACTCACTCAATTCAAATAAACTCATGTTTAGCCGTGATTCAACATTAATTTAAAATTTTTGTGACCACTCAATATAGAACAAAATATTTTAAAAGTTAATTTATAGAATGAAATATTTAAAAGGTAAAATTGAAAATTCATTGTAAATAATGATTTATAAATCTTTTTGAAAAGCAAATATATGATCAGCTTTCGGGTTCTTTTGAATTTGCTTTGAGTGTAACCCGGGAATTTAACTAACATAGAGTTTCTGGTTATTTTTTATTTTTTATTTTTTATTTTTATATATTTTTATTTATCATCTATAGTTCTTCATAGTATTGTTCTTTTTGTGTTATGCATAAATTTTGGTCTTGTGTATTTGTGATTATCCTTCCCGCTCTTATTCATTTTGTGATATCAGTTTTTTTTTTCCATTTTCATAACCATCAATATTCTTATTGAGTCTTTTAAAGGCTCTTCGCACAATAATCTACCACCAAATTTAATTAGCATAATAAACTTGAGTTCTATGTAATTAAATTAAATATAAAGGTTCTCATATCAGTATTATTCAAAGTTTAGGAAAATTCAAATACTAATATGAAATTTGGATATAATTTAACAACAAATTGACCAAAAGATCATATTAAAAAAAAAAAATTGTTTGACAATATGGGATTAAGATTGTGACAATTGAAATGCAAAAATTATAACAAAATTTGAACAAAAATTGAATGATGATAAATTTAATTTGAGCTATTTTATTTTATTTTTTCCTCATGTTGGTACTAGTTTGGTATTGTTTTTTGTTTTTGTGTTTTTGCGTCCCCCCCTCCTTCAAATTATAGAATTATTAACATGGTATATTTTCTGTTGACCTCAATTCAAGGTCTCCTCAAATAGTACAAATTAATTCTTAGTCTTCAATAACAAATTTGAGATATAGAATGCATGGTGTTATGAATGTGACAGTGAGGCACTATCACAACTTGTAGTCAAGGTGGGCTCTATAGTTGATAGGTGTGGATTACAATTCAAATTTGGAGACTTTTAAAATGTTGAATAAAGTTTTAGAGTACCTAATTACTATATTAATTTTATTAAGCACATTTAAGTTTTGTAATAGTTGAAATTGCACTATTATAAAGCTCAAGTGAAAGGAAATTATCACAAGATTTTAATATAAAGCCAAATTACCATTGAGACCACCCTCATTAAGTGGTGGGATTGAATTCATCTAATCTTGAGTGTGAAAATTAATCTTAATGAACATAATATATATATTGATATATTGTATTTATCAGTAGTTTGAATATGCAGAGATTTTCAATTATGAGACCCATACACTTTTATGATTGAATAATAATTATATGGAATAACGTGTGATAAGAAGACCAGCGTTTGACAAGTTTAAAGGTGGTCCTTTAATCAATTAAGACTAACTATTTCATTGGACTAACGTGTGATAAGGAGGCCCGCATTAGACTGACTTGAGGGTGGGTCCTTTAATCAATTAAGTCCAACCCTTTCTATAGTGACCCCGGTCTTTTCCTTTTGATTGTTGTATCAGGACTTATGTTCCGTAGACTCCGTTGTTATCAAATTGTTGTTATCGTCCTTTAATTTCTTATTTTTGAGTTATAGAATGTGTTGGGCAGGTTTGTGACAGGTCGGTTGAGTTTAGATGCCAAAACTAATTGCCCAGATTTTGACCTGTCCGCTTGAGCGGGGAGTTTGACGCTCGAGCGGGGACCCTTTTGTTGCTTGTCCGCTCGAGCGGGGGTTTTGGCGCTCGAGCGGGAATATCACCCATCCAGTATTTCCTGTGCAGTGTTGGACGCTCGAGTGTGGGATTGGACGCTCGAGCGGAAGTGTGTGAGTGCTGCTCGAGCGGGGAGTTAGACGCTCGAGCAGGGACCTGGTTCTGCAAAAGTACTGGGAGTGCGTATTCAACGCTCGAGCAGGAGTTTGGACGCTCGAGCGGGAGTCTGTGAGTGACGCTCGAGCGGGGAGTCGACTACATCAGTCCGAGATTTCACTTTTTGGATCACTTTTTGACCTACTTTTTCTCTCTTAACTTTTAAAAACCGCCCCTTGAGAGTTTCTCTCTCTACTCTTACCTTCTCTCTAAGATTTGATCTATTCCCAGTGGTCTTCTACCCTAGTTCCTTTGGAAGAAAGGTAGAGCTTCGCGAGGGCTTTCTTTTAATTTGAAAAAGAGAGGATTTGGAGCACTTTGGATTTGAGTCATCATCTCCATCTTCTCCATTCGGGTTATTTTCTTCGAGGTAGGGATTTCCTACTCCATCTTATAGGTTTTGTTCTAAGTTTTGGTATTTTGATATGTTGAGGTATTTTGGAAATTTTGGGAAAAACCCTAATTGTTTTAATAAATTAATTTGTATAATTAATTTAAGGTGAATTGAGGAATTTATTGATTTAATGGTATGGTTGGATAATTTAAATCACTTGCCTATTGAATTGTTGATATATTTATTTCCAGTCTAGAAATAACTGTTTTGGCCTATCGGTGGAGGATAGTCGCGATTGTTGTAGACATTGCATGTGGACTAGAGTCAACTAAAACTAATTACATTGGTTAAGTCATTAATTTTGACTATTGAATTGATACAGAAAATACGTGTATTGATTGAGCATTGCATTTGCATATTGTGTGGGAGGAGATAGGGGATGTACTCCACGGTTTAGGGGAAGATAGGGGATGGACCTCTAAACCGGATTTTATTTGGGAGGAGATAGGGGATGGACTCCATTAGCATCACTATTATGTGTGCTTATTGATATTGAAGTGTTTTTACATGTTATTGATACAGCACTAAAATGTGTATCAAACGGGAAGTATGAAGTGTTTTGATATGAGCCTGAGTCTCATTTGTTTTGTTGATATTGGAAGTAATGTGAATATGATATATAGTTCAATGTTGTAAGTTTGGCCAGGTTCTGAGCCATATTGATAATAATGGAAAGTGAAACGTGTCATAGACATTAGTGTCATGAGACTGTATAATGATATAGTTGATTATCTTGGTTAACCATCTATTGAATGCTATTGCTTTATTCAATGCTTATATTTGGTTTAGTATATTTCTACTGGGCTGTGGCTCACCCTATATGGGAACATCATTTTCAGGTTCAGGTGATAAGCTACCTCCAAGGACTTAGCTTGGAAGGATTTGACTTTTGGATTTTGAAGACTATCTTCAGTTAGTTGTTTTTATTTGATAGTACATGTAAACATTCAAGCCTAGGGCTTTACTTGTATTTGAGTTAGAACTCATATTTTTGTGTCCAAGTGTTGGCTTGGAAAGATGTAAGCCCGTAGGGCATTTAATTTGATGTTACATGTAATGCTTTTATTTAGTAATACTCTGATGAATGAGATAATAAATTGTTTTCTTTAAATATTGCATGACAATGATAAATATATAATGGGTTTATTTTGAGGACGTTACACTTTCATTTTAATTTCATAGACTAATAGCGTGTAATATAAGGAGGTCCATGTTGAGCGGTTCTTTAACCAATTCAACCCAACCTTTCATTTAAATTTCATGAACCAACGCGTGATAAGGAGTTCGACGTTAGACAGACTTGAGGTTTGGAATACTGATGGAATACTTTTCTTTAACTTGAGGTATCTTCATAAGTAAAAATTCAGTTTAATAGTATCATATAATTATTAATATGTCATATAATTATTTAATAATAAATCAACATATAACATTGATGAAATTTATTATTTAAATGTAACTACCATTCAAACAATTTATTAATTACGACATATGCAAAATGGAGTTTTGGTGATCCTCATTATTTAAATGTAACTATCATCGAATATAATTCATTAACCACTATTTTTAGAAAAATTATTAGATATTCATAGAGTATTATGATAATGTCTTCGGCCATTGAAAAATTACAATATATACTAAATTAGTCATATTTTGTCTCCTAAGTATCTAAGAAAGATGAGTCAGTGTATTCTTTTCGTAAAATTATTTACTACCTGATTGATTTAAAATATTACGGAAATAATACATAGGGTGCTTTGAGACAACCGAATTCGAGCAATTCCGATTTCGATCCTTTTTTCATGATTTGCCACTTCGACTGGGCCTGTCGGGGGTCGAACTGCCCGGTCAGCTCACAGGGGTCCAGGGGGCAGCGCCCCTTGGCGGGTCCAAGGGTAGCGCCCTGGCGGAGGTCGAGCTGTCTGGTCAGCTCGCGGGGATCTAGGGGGCAGCGCCCCTTGGCGGGTCCTAGGGCAGTGCCTTGGCGGGGTTGAGGGGCTGCACCCCCAAAACAAAAATGCAAAATGCATTCGAAGTTGCTTGTCCGCTCGAGCGGCCGTTTATGCGCTCGAGCGGAGAATGTTTGGTTTCAGAAGTTTGACCTATCTGCAAAAGTACTAGGTTAGTGTATTTGATGCTCGAGCGGGGCATTCCATGCTCGAGCGGACCGTGTTATATCAGTTCGTGAATATGATATTTCATATCACTTTTTCAGTCCTCTCTCTCTCTCTCTAAAACTCTCCAGAATTCCAAATTGGGAGCTTCTCTCTCTAGAAGTCATCTTTTCTCTTTGATTTCTACAAATCCATTAAAATTTAGACCTAGGTTTTTCACCAAAGTTGGTTATCATCTTGGGGGCTTCGTTGTGTGAGGTGAAGATCGAGTTTTGACACCGTTGATTTTGGGGGTTTCATCTAATTTCTTCTTCAAAACTTGAGGTAGGGATTTTCTTAGAGTTATATATATGTTTTTTGCAAGATCTAGATGATTTTCGAAATCATCCTTTGATTAGTTTTGAGAAATTGATTGTTGATTTCAAGAAGATGAGTGATTTTTGAAAGAGTGTTTAATTTCTTTTCCTTTTAAAATAGAAATTGAAGGTTTTGAACCATATTGATTGAAGAAATATGATTTTGGGGAGATTTTTCTAAATATCTTGGAGATGAATGGTTTTGGTGAGAAAACCTAGAAATTGGGTCTTCTCTTTCAAAGATGTTGAAAATCCGTGGAAGATGTTGTCATATTTATTTTGTGTACTGTGTGTGTCAATTTCAGACCACATTGCCAATCAAGCACTCAGCTGGAGAACACTGGCAGAATAGATTAAGCCCGAACGACCTACAACAGAAAGAAGAGATTCCAGCGGTGGCTCGTCTACCCGGGAGCACTCCGACGATCAAGTCAGTAAAATATCTCTCAAAGATAATCAATAGTGCTTAACTCACTAGACAGAGCATAAAAAGCATACCTTAGACCCATGGGGGTGCCTTACTTTTATAGTCCACACAATCCTAGTCCTAATAGAAGCCTAGCTCTAATGGACTCAGGATTACTGCTAATCTTGGACTCCCAGTAAGATTAGGATAAGCTCTCTAAGAGTCTTGTCTTTACCCAAACTGAAGTCTTCTCCCATTCTAGGACTCCTGTCCCTTATCCGCTTATCTCAGATTCTGGTATCCTTGCAGATAACCTCGGCCTAGCCGAGATCATTTCGGCGTCATGACCAGGACACGTGGCACCCTGACTGACACTTCGATGTCACCTCAGCCACGTGTTTGTCATTCAAAAATTATGTCCCCACAACTGCCCCCTAGGTTCTATTACCTCGGCATCTTGAGGTGATGGAACCTATATTATTTCTTCCATTTAGCACGCCGGCTAAACTCGATTCATCATCTATTGCCGAAGTCAGAACTCGTCGGCTCAATATGACCAAGACCCATAGTCTGCTTTCATAAATGCTTTAGAACCAACGACCTAGTTCATTCAAGTTTCTCAACTGAAATCGTCCTCCTAGCCGAGGTATTTGCTTCATTGAATCAAGAACTCCAAGAGTTCCAGCATGCGTATGAGCTGGTACGCCCAGTATTTCAACCGTTTTCACCACGTGTCTTTCTCTTACTGGACCGGATTTGATATGCGCCATCAAGTCGCATTATTTTTGCGTGCGCCGTCTGACAAGCACGTCGTCCAAGGCACTATAATTGCCATTTTTCATGTTTTTGATCAAAATCAAAATTTTCTCTCTCAAATCCTTCATTGCTGTTTTTGCGAAGCTTTCTACAATCAATTTTCACTCTCTCCCTTCGGTGAGGCTTTCGTTGCACTTCTTTGCTCACTACCACCGTTTGACACCGGCGTACTTCACACCGGCCTTTTTGTAACCTAAACAATCATTCTTCAATGTTAGGCCGAAGTGCCTTCTTTCCTTTTCTGAATGCATTCTTTAATTTCTTCTTTCAACGTGGTTGTATGTGTCTTCTTTTTACTCTTATACGATTCTATACTTAAAATAATTTGCATGTCTTCAAAATACACCTTAACTGTGCAATCTCTTCGGGGTGTAGCACCTCGGTTGTACCCACTAATCGGTCTACCTCAGCCTCGGCTTAACACTTGAAAATATTTTACAATATTTTCACAAGTGTTGCTCAAAACTCGCCACTTTTCTTTTACTTCTTAAGACTTCTGTCTTCCATTATCTTCCAAGTCTTGGCAACACGGTAATCTCGGCACATGCATAGATACTTCTTTCACTCGTAACCTTGGCTTAACCTCAACTTGTAAATTTTCTCAAAATTTTAACAAGTGTTAAACCAGTCTTCTTATAACATGACCTCGGCTTTAATTTCAACTTGTAAACTTTTCTCAAGTTTCAACAAGTGTTAAACATAATCTCGGTTTAACTTCAACTTGTAAACTTTTCACAAGTTTCAACAAGTGTTAAACATCATCTCAGTTTAACTTCAACTTGTAAACTTTTCACAAGTTTCAACAAGTGTTAAACATCATCTCAGTTTAACTTCAACTTGTAAACTTTTCACAAGTTTCAACAAGTGTTAAACATCATCTCGGTTTAACTTCAACATGTAAACTTTTCTCAAGTTTCAATAAGTATTAAACATCATCTCGGTTTAACTTCAACTTGTAAACTTTTCACAAGTTTCAACAAGTGTTAAACATCATCTCGGTTTAACTTCAACTTGTAAACTTTTCACAAGTTTCAACAAGTGTTAAACATCATCTCGGTTTAACTTCAACTTGTAAACTTTTCTCAAGTTTCAACAAGTGTTAAACCAATCTTAGCTTGTGAAATTCTAACTCCCAAGTATCATTCTTCAGCCCTTTGCCCCCTAATGTGAACTTAAGTTCCACTTGGGCTCTCATTAGGTACGTGGCTTTGACCTTGATATTGCTCTATGGGCAGGGGATATGCCCCCTGCATGGCTTCCACATACTCCTTTGTGGAAAAAATTCTTTAACTTAGGCCAAGTTCTTCTCTTCTCGGACTTAATCATCTAAGCCGAGATCTTGTCTTCTGGGATCTGGGATTCCAGATCTGGAATCTGGGATCTGCTCACTTGGGCTAAGCTCTTGTCTTCTCATGTCCAGTATTATCTCGGCTTTGCTTCGGCGAACCATTTCTCCTCTCTTGTTTGGACGCCTTTGTCCCCAGCGTGTCTTCCTCGGCTCTGGCATACTTTTCTATCCTGGCCATCAGCTCCTCCATGCTTTTCAGTAATGTCTTTGCCAGTGATTTTCGAAGCAGGCAGTCATCCTTCAAGTCGTTTTTAAACGATATGACCACCACCTCTTGGTTGCATCCTGGTATTCGGTTGAATACCTCATAATACCTTTTGGCATAGGCCCTACGGCTTTCATCCTCGCCCATCTTCAGGGCCATTAAGGCATCCACCCTCAATGGCTGTAGCTTGTTTGTCATGAACCTGGCCACAAACATCTCGGCCAGGCCTTCCCAGGCTTTCACAGTTCCTTTCGGCAACTTATGAAACTAGTCCGATGCAGATTCCCTGAATGATGAGGGGAACACTTTGCAGAGCAACGGCTCGTTCCCAGAGTATAACGCCATCGCGTTCAGGTATAATCCGACGTGAAAGTTGGGGTCCGACTTCCCATCGTATATCTGGAATCTCGACATACTGAATCTCTTCAGGACCTAAACTTTGTCTAATTCTTCTGAGAACAGCATTCTAGGCTTGACCGGGGAGGTTACCTCGACATCTTGTTGCTTCCTCTGTAGGTGATCTCCCAGATCCTCTTTGGTTCGTCCAAGAGCTCAGCTATCTCTGGATTTCAGCTTCTTTGGTGCACTACTTCTAGTGTCATCGTGAGTCCTTTTGGACCTCCCTCCACTGGTCATATCGAAATAGAGTTCCTTCCCTTGAACATCCCGATGTTCTTTGGTGCAGGTTTCTTTTGTTCGACGTGCCTTCTGGGATTCTCCATGCTTGACCTCCCGCGAAGGCCGGTGAGAATGTCCCTTGGTCTCGCCATGCTAAAGGACTGCAGGAACCATTTTCTGCCCCCCTTTCTGGGCACCTTCCTTGGCCGCTGGAATCGGCATATCTTGTAGCGGGAACAGTGGCAGCATGATGTTGTTCTGCATCATGAAATTGACGACCATTTGCAAGTCCGCCAATTTGTCCGCCATTCCCTTTATCTCGTCGTCCTTCCGCAGGCATCTATTTTTCTATACTTGGAGATCGTCCTCGTTATAATACCCGCTCCGGTCTGATTTATTCGATACGCCGCCCTCTTGGCCGACGTCCTTTCCTCCGTGATTCTTATCACGAGTCTCTTCGTTGCAGTTGTCTTCTTCAACGTCAAGATCAATATGTTTCCCACTCCCAGTAGGAGTGTCGTCCCCAACCTTTTCTTTCTGTCTGTCGTTGGCCATCTATTCTCCTTTCTTTCCCATAGACGGTGCCAAATTGTGTGTGTCAATTTCCGACCACACTGTCAATCAAGCACTCAGCTGGAGAATACTGGCAGAATAGATTAAGCCCGAACGACCTGCAACAGAAAGAAGAGATTCCGGCGGTGGCTCGTCCACCCGGGGGCACTCTGACGATCAAGTAAGTAAAATATCTCTCAAAGATAATCAATAGCGCTTAACTCACTAGACAGAGCATAAGAAGCATACCTTAGACCCATGGGGGTGCCTTACTTTTATAGTCCACACAATCCTAGTCCTAATAGAAGCCTAGCTCTAATGGACTCAGGATTACTGCTAATCTTGGACTCCCAGTAGGATTAGGATAAGCTCTCTAAGAGTCTTGTCTTTACCCAAACTGAAGTCTTCTCCCATTCTAGGACTCCTGTCCCTTATCCACTTATCTTGGATTTCGGTATCCTTGCAGATAACCTCGGCCTAGCCGAGATCATTTCGGCGTCATGACCAGGACACGTGGCACCCCGGCTGACACTTCGGTGTCATCTCGGCCACGTGTTTGTCATTCAAAAATTATGTCCCCACATGTACCAAAATAAATGGATGTTTTGAAAATTGTTTATTTATATATAAATGACAAATTTTGTGAAAAAAATGAGAAATGTTATTTATTTTGGAAATTGTTGTCAAAATGTTGATTTAGTCTTGAATTGACTAAATTGTTGAGATTGCTCGAAATGTGAGAATTGCATTATTCACTTGAATGAATTGGATATAAAAGTATATATATATATATATATATATATATATTTATCTTGTGGAATTGTGTTGAAAAGAGGATTGAGAATTTTGATCACAAGGGTATATTGTGTAGAACAATTGAATGTGGAAGTAATGTTGCATGGCATTATTAAGCATACATTGGCATTTCAATTCATTGGACTATGTTAAGCTTTGGAAATTTGCATTGAGAAAAGAATGTTGGGAAATGGGTTTTCATGAAATAGTTTTGGGGTAAATATGGTGGTAAGTCTTGATAGGTGGTGTAGATGAAATTGTTTAAATTGGCCTGAGTGTCCTTGGTGAAAGACCAAAAAGTCACGCGGATAGGTGTCGAGCCTTCCGGTTAATACCAGTAAAAATGACAATTAGTAGTACTCGTATAGTCTACTTGCAGACACCAACCTAGGAATTACCGGAGTTGTATTTGCCGCCCCCTTTAATTAAATTTATAAATTTTGAACAGTTGAAGTTGCATAACATCATTGAGCATGATGGTTTTCAAAAGATGAAGATGTGTTTTATTTTCAAAAAGCCAAGACATGGCAAGTGCACTCATCTCTTGAGACTTGTTTAAAATGTATATACTTTGTTAAGAATTTCTTACTGGGCTTTATGCTCACCCTACCGGATTTTTGTGCAGGAAGAGACATGGTGAATCCGCCTAATTGAGGGCGTGGAAATGTGTGTGCTAAGAGCACTAAAGTTCTCATTTGCTATGATTCTATTTGTAAGCCAAGGGTTATGTATGTGTGGGTTTGAATAACCATTTTGTGTACCGGGCTTAAGCCTTGGAAGATTGTAAACGCTTGGGGGTGCTTATTTGGTTATTTACTTGTTGTTGAATCAATGTAATATTGCATGAGGAATTATTATTATTATGTAATGCAAGTATGAGAAGTTATATTTGGTTTTCCTTTAAGAGAGCCATGATTGTTGTATTATAATTTAAGCTAGAAATTTGGGGCGTTACAACTTGCTATCAGAGCTACCGGGTTTGAATACTTGGAACTCGTGGGAAATGGTTGTTTAACCACAATGCGTTCATCTAGCATGCTTAGGAAGTGTTGTTCGATTTTTTCTTTTTTTTTATTGTAAAATTTATAAATCATGAGATATTTATTGTTGACCCCAAGTCAAAGCCTCCTCAAATCATAAAAAAATAATTACAAGTCTTCCTTGAAAGTTTTGAGATATAGACCTTAGATATGATGTTACGAAAGAGAGTGTGCACTATAGTCTATAGTTACATTTTTGTGTTGCACTATCACAATTTTTTAACTTTTTTTTTTTGTCAATAAATATGACAGTAATTATAAATATAAAAAATATTTACATTATTAAACATATTAACAAATCTAAGGCAGTCAATAAAAAATTACTAACTACATATAACTCCCATTATAGGGTAAAAATAAATTACCATCACAAAAAGATATCAAATTCTTTTCCATTGAAATTGAATCCAATACTTCATACCATAAATTATGTTACACAACCATAAAGCCAAATACTGCGTGATTCACAATTTTTAGCCAATGAGGGCACAATCTTTTGATAAGTGTAGATTACCATTCAAATTTGCGGACTTTTAATCAATAAGTCCAATGACTTCAGATACCTTGCTTTGATCTTTCTACTAAAGTTTGCTTTGATTTTTTCACATCATCTTTAACACTGTATTTAAATTATAAATTTTGAGAAAGAAAAGAAAATAAAAAAAATTAACATAATTTTTTTTTTCCGCATTGCTCTCATCTTTTTTGTTTTTTAAATTTATACTCAAATTTATAATTCAAATACAACCTAAATGATATAAAATACTTGTGACATAACTATTTTTTTAACATCTAAACCAAACACCTTGATGGGTAGAAATTTGGTGTGACAGTACATTATCACTATTAATAATACGTGATATTACTACTAAATAAAAAATTAAAATATAAAAAAGATAAATTTTACTATTTAAATGTAATTATTATCCAACAAAGTTCAATAACTGCTACTATATGTATAGTAGAGTTTTGTTGAATCTCATTATTTAAATGCAACTACAATTGTAATGCAATAACCACCACATCTATATAATTGGTCTTACTATGTCCACATAATTATTTATTGATTTTATAGAGAATAGCTATTTATTGTTAGATGATAATCCAAAATATCAACTTTACCGTTATATTAATGTTTTTTTTTTTTTTTGGTCACAAAAAAAAAATTTATTGAATTGAAGAAGGGTTAAAAACCACGTCATATGGCCAAAGGGGGTGTTAGAAAGGAAAAATATGCGTGAAATATAAGTAAATATTATTGTATTTCATTCACGTTTACTTATCTTTTTCATTTTTCTTTCTAAATATTTATCAAAATTCATGAACCAAACATAGCGTTAAGGGTGCAACAATACCCGTTGCCCTTGTGGTGCAGCGGCAAATTAGGGTTAGGCATATGTTATTTACTGCTTCCAAATTTTTGCACTCAAATTGAAATCAATCATATTTTGAAACTCAACTCATTTAATTCAAATAAACTCATGTTTAGCCGTGATTCAACATTAATTTAAAATTTTTGTGACTACTCAATATAGAACAAAATATTTTAAAAGTTAATTTATAGAATGAAATATTTAAAAGGTAAAATTGAAAATTAATTGTAAATAATGATTTATAAGTCTTTTTAAAAAGCAAATATATGATCAGCTTTCGGGTTCATTTGAATTTGCTTTGATTGTAACCCAGGAATTGAACTAACATAGAGTTTCTGGTTTTTTTTTTTTTTTTATATATATTTTTATATTTTATTATTTATCATCTGTAGTTCTTCATAGTACTGTTCTTTTTGTGTTATGCATAAATTTTGGTCTTTTGTATTTGTGATTATCCTTCTTGCTCTTATTCATTATGTGATATTAGTTTTTGTTTTCCATTTTCATAACCATCAATATTCTTATTGAGTTTTTTAAAGGCTCTTCGCACAATAATCTACCACCAAATTTAATTACCATAATCAACTCAAGTTCTATGTAATTAAATTAAATATAAAGGTTCTCATATCAGTATGATTCAAAGTTTAGGAAAATTCAGGTACTAATATGAAATTTGGATATAATTTAACAACAAATTGACCAAAAGATCATATTTTAAAAAAAAAATTGTTTGAAAATATGGGATTAAGATTGTGACAATTGAAATGCGAAAAATATAACAAAATTTGAGCAAAAATTGAATGATGATAAATTTAATTTGAGCTATTTTATTTTATTTTTTCCTCATGTTGGTACTAGTTTGGTATTGTTTTTTTTTTTTGTGTTTTTGAGCCCCCCCCCCCCCCCCTCTTCAAATTATAGAATTATTAACATAGGATATTTTCTGTTGACCTCAATTCGTGGTCTCCTCAAATAGTACAAATTAATTCTTAGTCTTCAATAATAAATTTGAGATATAGAATGCATGGTGTTATGAATGTGACAGTGAGGCACTATCACAACTTGTAGTCAAGGTGGGCTCTACAGTTGATAGGTGTGGATTACAATTCAAATTTGGCGACTTTTAAAATGTTGAATAAAGTTTTAGAGTACCTAATTACTACATTAATTTTATTAAGCACATTTAAGTTTTTTAATAGTTGAAATTGCACTATTATAAAGCTCAAGTGAAAGGAAATTATCACAAGATTTTAATATAAAGCCAAATTGCCATTGAGACCACCCTCGTTAAGAGGTGGGATTGAATTCATCTAATCTTGAGTGTGAAAATTAATCTTAATGAACATAATATATATATTGATAAATTGTATTTATCAGTAGTTTGAATATGCAGAGATTTTCAATTCTGAGACCCATACAATTTTATGATTGAATAATAATTATATGGAATAACGTGTGATAAGAAGATCAGCGTTAGACAAGTTTAAAGGTGGTCCTTTAATCAATTAAGACTAACTATTTCATTGGACTAACGTGTGATAAGGAGGCCCACATTAGACTGACTTGAGGGTGGGTCCTTTAATCAATTAAGTCCAATCCTTTCATTTTAATTTCATAGACTAATAACTTGTAATATAAGGAGGTCCATGTTGAGTGGTTCTTTAACCAATTCAACCCAACCCTTTCATTTAAATTTCATGAACCAACGCGTGATATGGAGTTCGACGTTAGACAAACTTGAGGTTTGGAATACTGATGGAATACTTTTCTTTAACTTGAGGTATCTTCATAAGTAAAAATTCAGTTTAATAGTATCATGTAATTATTAATATGTCATATAATTATTTAATAATAAATCAACATATAACATTGATGAAATTTATTATTTAAATGTAACTACCATCCAAACAATTTATTAATTACAACATATGCAAAATAGAGTTTTGGTGATCCTCATTATTTAAATGTAACTATCATCGAATGTAATTCATTAACCACTATTTTTAGAAAAATTATTAGATATTCATCGAGTATTATGATAATGTCTTCGGCCATTGAAAAATTACAATATATACTAAACTAGTCATATTTTGTCTCCTAAGTATCTAAGAAAGATGAGTCAATATATTCCTTTTGTGAAATTATTTACTACATAATTGATTTAAAATATTACGTGAATAATACATTGGGTGCTTTGAGACAACCGAATAGTTACCCACTTCAACTATATCCACATAATCAGTTGAGGAAGAATTAGCTGAGTTGGCAGTCTTGTTTATTCCTTTGTTAGAGGGTCTTGTTTTAGCTATTTATTCATTCCTAATTATGGGCCTTTCTGGTTTTTTAGCAGTAATTGTTGATATTGTACTTGAATGGATGTTTTTGCAAAAAAAATTTATATAGTTAATTGTCTAGTTTAATATAATTTTCTTAACACATATAAATAATCTCCTCCTAATTGAAAAAAAAAAGTATGCCCAAATATTATCTATTAATTTTTTAAACAGCAGTTACTTATTATTAGTTTACAATACAAAGTGTTTATGATAAGAAAGTATCAGTCATACTAAATTTATTATTCTCTACGTTAATGAACCCCAGAACTGAAATTGTTCCATTTTCCTTCATAAGCAGGGTTATTTACACCGAAATTTTCTAAACTATTAAAAATTATCACTTTGACCTCTTAAATTTTAAAAGCATAAAAATAGATTCCTTAAACTATTAAGAAATATCATTTTGCCCTGCTAAATTATAAAATGTACAAATAGACCTTCTAAACTATTGGTTTGTTTCACTTTGATCGCTTCTATTAATAGTCCAATTCGTATATTTTTATAATTTAAAAACATTTGCACGCTTTTATAGTTTAGAGGGTAAAGTGATAATTCTCAATAATTTAAGAGGTCTATTTCTATGCTTTTATAGTTTAGATAATTAAAATGATAGTTCTCAATAGTTTAAAGGGTTTTAGTATAAATAACACTCAGAAGCATTTGAACCTGAAAATTTTCCATTGGAATAAACTCTTTATAATTAAGATAAAGTCATTGCAAGATTATATCTTATCACCAACAAATCATACCCAAAAAAAAAAAAAAACTGTAAATTTGTTATTGTTCTATTATAATGAACTAAGTAGGGGAATTAAATAGGTGGAAATTGAGGTCATTCCATCAAATGTTATATAAGTATATAATTAAAAATTCATAATTTATTTTGTTACAAAATGGTCAAACTATGGTTTATATATATATATAATTTTTCCAAATGTTTTTTATTTGGATTAATTACACTTTTCACCTTTATAGTTTGATTCAAATTTCATTTTGGTCCCTATAACTTCAAATTATATAGTTTCGTCCCTACACTTTAAATTTAGTTTTAATTTGGTTCTCCTGTTTAAGTTGGAGGTTAAACTTAATGATTTTGGGACATTTGTTAGTCTTCTAAGGTGTGTGAGTGATTTTCTGACCACACTGCCAACTCAGTAATCAGTTGGAGAGAACTGGCAGAATAGATGACACTTGGCTAACCTGCAACAGAAAGAGAAGATTCCGACGGTGGTTCGTCTACCCGGAGGCACTCCGACGATCAAGTCAGTATATCTCTCAAAGATAATCAATAGTGTTAATCTCACTGTTCAGAATACAAATTGCGTACTTTAGACCCATCGGGGGTGCCTTTCTTTTATAGTTAACTCAGTCTTAGTCTCACTAGAAGCCTAGCTTCAATGGATTCCTGTTTAGTGCTTACTTTGGACTCTTCAAGAGATAAGGATAGACTCCTTAAGAGAGTTATCCTATCCTTGCTGTAGTCATTCCTCATTCTAGGACTCTTGTGCCTTATCCGCTTATCTCAGATTCCGATATCTTTGGAGATAACCTCGGCCTTGCCCAGATCACCTCGGCGTCACGACCAGGACACGTGGCACCTCGACTGACACGTCGGCGTCACCTTGGCCACATGTTGTTACTCAGAAAATATATCCCCATAACTGCCCCCTAGGTTCTATTGCCTCGGCATTCTGAGGTGATGGAACCTATACTGGTACTTCCTGCTAGTACATTGGCTTCATCCGAGATCATCATTATAGGCCGACATATCTTCTAAAAGATCAAGAATTCCAAGGGCTTCCTTACACGTATGAGCTGTTATACATAACAACTCAACCGTTTAGCCACGTGTCCTTTCTTTACTGGATCGTACCTGCTACGTGTCTGGAAGCCGTCTCGCGCCTGCGTGCGCCGTCTGACGAATCCGTTGTTCTAGGCGAATTGATTACTTTTTTGCCGCCGTTTTCAAGTTTTAGCAAAACTTGTTTCCTTCTTCCGTCTCTTCACTTTACATCGTTCTTGAAGCTTTCTCTCTCCTTCTAGCTCTTTCAAGTCTTCCATTTTTCAAGCTTCCACAGCTCTACAATTCGCTCCGTTTACCACCTCCGGCGTGATTTCCACCGATCTTCCGTCTCTGCAACCGTCGTCAGACTTCAGCAAATCCTATTTCAGCTTTTCTCTTTCTGGTAAGCTTCCATTCCTTTTGGTTTCATTCCTTCTTGCATTCCAAGAAATTTTGTTTCATTATTGATCGTCATTACTGCTTTACTCAAGCTTTTGATCTATGAATCATGCATCTGAGTGTATTTACTTCATGATTTTGCTTTTTGCCCATGTCCTGAATATACGCACTGCTCACAACTCTTCTGCACTTTTGCCACTGTTCTTGATAGTCCATCTCTATTTTTGATCCTGAAGCGCATTCTTGCTTTTTTGTTTTTTTCCAGATTTCGTGCCTTCAATCTTAGTTTCCATAGACATAGGTTTTGGGATTTATTTGTAGAACCCACGAATTTTAGAAAAAACTTGAAAACAATTCCCCATTGATTCTGTACTTCTTAGGGTTTAGCCGAGGTCCCTAAAGCCTTTCAAAAACACGCCCTTCCGAAATCCAATCCCTTCAGTTAAGCCGACACTATGGGTATGCGGAAACATAGGGTAGACACCTCGGCCAAATTAGAGTACTTTAGGCAAGAGTTCGAAATCCCGGCCGACGTTCATCTGAGGTTGGCTAAGGAGGATGACTCTATCATGCCCGATGAAAACCTCATGCCTTTCCCAGTAGTAGCGTTTATTGAATGTGGACTTAGGTTTCCACTTGATCCTTTTTTCCATGAAATCCTTCATTTCTATAGGTTGAACCCAATGCAGCTTGCCATCAATTCTTACCGAGTTATTAATGGTACCATAGCCTTAGCCAAACAAGAGAATGCTAGGATTACTCTTGCCAATTTCCAGTACTATTATACCATGTGTCGCCTGAAATCGGAAAAAGGCCACATCTATTACCTCAAGCCGAGGTCCACTGAATACAAAATCATTGCCGATCTCCCTGACTCCAACAAGGGAGTGGGGGATGATTACTTCATTGTTTCGGGTAACTGGGAGTTTTAGCCAAACGATGACCTCCATCTTTATCCCCTTAGTCGAACAGTTTTCAGCGAAAGAGCTGGTAAGAGCCATCTTTCACAAATTTTCTTGCTTTCTTGCATAAAGTTTTCAACATTCTGCTCTAATGTCTATGCTTTTTTCTTCTTTGCAGTTCTTCCTCAGCCACCAAAGGGCTTCCGTCAGTCTTTCTTCCCCAGCAAAGACTTAAAGAAACTTCTGAATTTGCCAATCCACAAGCGGAAGGCCCTTCTGCTTCTCAACTTCATCCCTACTTACAAGTCGGCTCTTCCCGACGTCCCAAAAAAGAAGAAGAAAAGCCTTTCTCCACCTTCTGCCACAACTCCACAAGTCGCGTCCACATCTCGGACAGACCAAGGATCAACCTCTGATCCAGCCGAGCAGCCGTCAACCTCGACTCCATACCTGATCCCACCATCTCAACGACAACGTCGGCGACGAGCTGTTTTTTCTGCCAAGATGGGTCGTCAAAAGACAGTTGCAAAAGATCTTTTGGCAAGCATTCCTACCAACGTTGACGCTCAGCCAACACAAACCCAGCCTCCACCAAAGCAAAAAAGAATAAAAAAGGCTCAGCAAAAGGCAAAGGTGACTCAGGTTGATACTGAGGACACTTTGCCAATTTCCAAATTGGCTCCAAGTGAGAAAACCACTTCCATCCCCGAGAAGAGGTCTGCTGAAACACAACCATCTGAATCCACCAGATCAAAGAAGCCGAGGTCGTCTGCTGCAACCACCTCGGGGTCCTCAAAGCGTGATGCCCCCTGGGCCCCTCAAATCACTTTGGAAGATAAGCCAGTCATGGCTAGTGATAGCGCCGATGACATAAATGTCGGCGTTGCCCTGAGTACCGCTATGCTGCTTCCCGGTGATCTTGACTGAAACGCCGAGTTGAGCGAGTACGAGAATTATGCTCTGATGCTTCAGCGCTCCGTTCAAGTAAGTGTCATTGCTTGGTTGTTTTTCTTTCTTCCTTTTTTATACTTTAGAAAATAACTTTTGTTTTGTTCACTTTCAGGCCATCCAGCATGCTCACTCCTTCTCAATACAATCTTTTGAGAACCGGGAGAAGCTGGCCGAGAAGAAGAGGGAGATCTCTAGTCTTCAGAAAATTAATAAAAATTTGTAGTCGAAGATGAAACCCTAGAGGATCAGGCCGAGGTCGCTATCAAAGAAAAGAACGATGCCGAAGAAAAAGTTGGTGCTGCTGAGGCGGTAAACAAAGTCCTTCAAGCCCAGCTGAAAGAGGCCGAGGCCCAAAATGAGCTTCAAGATGCCCTGGCCACCAAAGAGGCCAAAGTCAAGGCCGCCGACGAGAAAGGCTATAACGAAGGGGTGGCCGATGTCACGGCAGACTACGAAAAGCAGGTGAAGCAGGCATGCAACAGGGGCTTCACCCTTGGCTGGATGACCTTGCTAAAAAGGCTTGACGTGCCCGAGGATTTCCCCCTCAGGAATGCCGATGTCCTTCCTCTGCCATTCCCCCCAACTCCAAGCCAATCTACCGACGACGACTCTGAGTCTGAGGATGAGGTTTTGGTGAGGAAGTCAAAGGATGTTGTTGAGGCTAAGTCTCTTCCTCAAAATGAGCAAGTCCTAGACTTGACTCAAGATAAGGAGGTTGAGGAGGTTCCCAAGGAAGTTACCCCTGAGCAGGCATCATCGGACGTGCCTCTTGCCGACAAGAGTCTTGATCAGACCCTTCAAGAGATTGATGCTGAGCTTGCCGCCGAGAAGGTGGTTGAGATGTCTTCCCAACAGTCTTCCGAGATCCAGACCCAGCCTGCTAATGATGTTGAGGAACCTTAGTTTTGATGTCTTTTTTTCTTTATTTTGTACTTCTTTGTTTTTGAGACAATGTAAGCTCTTCATATGGCCGACGTGCCTTTTAATGAATACAACTTCCTTCTTTGTTCTAATGCTTGCATGTTTGTCTTCCCTTTATTGCCTCTTGTATGACTTTCATACTTAGAATATTTTGTATATCTTTAATATACACTTCAACCCTTGTGCATCTTTGTCGGGGTGATACACCTCGGTCATACAAACTTGGTTTAACTTTAACTTGTAAACTTTTCTCAAGTTTCAACAAGTGTTAAACATCACATCGGTTTAACTTCAACTTGTAAACTTTTCTCAAGTTTCAACAAGTGTTAAACATCACCTCGGTTTAACTTCAACTTGTAAACTTTTCTCAAGTTTCAACAAGTGTTAAACATCATCTCGGTTTAACTTCAACTTGTAAACTTTTCTCAAGTTTCAACAAGTGTTAAACGCCATCTCGGTTTAGTTTCAACTTGTAAACTTTTCTTAAGTTTCAACAAGTGTTAAATATCATCTCGGTTTAATTTCAACTTGTAAACTTTTCTCAAGTTTCAACAAGTGTTAAACATCATCTCGGTTTAACTTCAACTTGTAAACTTTTCTCAAGTTTCAACAAGTGTCAAACATCATCTCGGTTTAACTTCAACTTGTAAACTTTTCTCAAGTTTCAACAAGTGTCAAACATCATCTCGGTTTAACTTCAACTTGTAAACTTTTCTCAAGTTTCAACAAGCGTTAAACCCCTTTTTCTTCTCTCTGCCCCCTGATGTGAACCTAAGTTCCACTTGGGTTCTCATTAGACCTGTATTCCAGAAACAATGTTGTGTATTTTTATCAGTCACAAGTGTATAAACAAGCAAAAACTTTATTCATGTATTTTGGCAAATGACAAAAGAACAAAAAATTCTAATGATAGAAAAATTTCAAATTGCAGGTGTTCCAAGGCCTTGGCAACTCTTTGCCCTCAACTTCAGTTAAGCCCGAGCCAAGAAGAAAGAAGCGTTCTTCATCCCCCTCCTGGACGAGGATTTTCTTCAGTGCTTTTTCACTCTTCTCGGCTGGCTCCTTGCTGACATCCTCTAGAACCTTCACATCCTCGTCTTCAATCTCTGTCTTCTCTGGTTCTTGAATGTTGCAGGTGAATTTCATTGCTGCCATGGAGCAATTCTTTGCCTGCAGCTGATCTCCTCTGACCTCCTCAATCCCATGCTCTGTTGGGAATCGCAATAGTTGATGCAATGTTGAGAGAACAGCCCCCATTACATGCAACCATGGCCTTCCCAAAATGATGTTGTAAGGGGAGGGTGTGTCGATTACGGTGAATTCTGTTGTTATCTTCCTGGTGCCTGCTTGCACCTCCAAGCTGGTTGTTCCCAGTGGCCATGTCGGCGTTCCATTGAACCCGACCATTGGGCTATTGGATTGTTCCATATCGTCTGGGTGAAGGCCGAGCTCCTTGTAATATCATACGTACATGATGTCACAAGAGCTGCCTTGGTCAATCAAGATGCGCTTTACTTGGCACTCCCCAACCTGGAGGGATACTACCAAGGCATCATTATACGAATGCTGTACCATCTCAAGGTCGGCTTCAGAAAAGGACATTACTGGTCCTTGGCACTCCTCTGCCCGATGTCTCTTCTCCTCGACTTGGTAGACATGCTGTAGGTGTTTTACCGTCTGGGTCTCCCCCCGAATCTCGTTTTCGTTGACCTTCGAGTGAATTACATTAATTACCCGAGGTCCTCCTGCCTGAGGTGGCTGTGCTGGGGCTACTAGTGCCTGAGGCAGTCTTGCCTGCTCTTCCCTTGTTTTGGCCTCGTCGACAAGGTCTCTCAGATGGCCTTGCCTCACCAAGTCTTCCAAGTGTGCTTTCAGGGCTCTGCAGCCCTGAGTCATATGCCCGTTTTCATTGTGGTAAGCACAATGCTTGCCAAGGTTTCTTCTCATAAAATCTCTTGGTGCCCTTGCTGGTGTTTTGAAATAGGGTTGATTCCGAATTTGTTCCAGGACTTTGTGAATTGGGATTCGAAACACAGTTGTCACTGCCTGTGTAGCCCTCAGCTCTGTGTCTTGCTTGCTCGATCCATTGTTACTTCGGCCTCGCTTCGGCGAGCCATTTCCTTTCTTTTGTTTTGTCTCCTTGGTCCCCGATGTATCTTCCTCGGCTCTGGCGTATTTTTCAATTCTGGCCATGAGCTCTTCCATGCTTTTTGGCAGTGTCTTTGCCAAAGACTTTCGTAGCGGGCAGTTGTCCTTTAGGCCGTTTTTGAAAGATATAACCGCCACCTCTTGATTACATTCTGGTATTTGGTTGAACACCTCATAGTATCTTTTTGCATAGGCCCTAAGGCCTCCATCCTTACTGATCTTCAAAGCCATCAATGCATCCACACGCAATGGCTGCATCTTGTTTGTCACGAACCTGGCCACAAATATCTCTACCAGGCCTTCCCAAGTCTTCACGCTTCCTTTTGGTAGTTTGTGGAACCAATCTAATGCAATCTCCCCGAAGGATGAGGGGAACACTTTGCAGAGCAACGGCTCGTTCCCACTATACAATGCCATTGAGTTCAAGTATAATCCAACGTGGAAGTTGGGGTCTGACTTACCATCGTATATTTGGAACCTCAGTATACTGAATCTCTTCGGCGCCTCAAATCTGTCCAACTCCACTGAGAATGGTGTCCTCGGCTTATCTGGGGAATTTACCTCGGCATAGGCATTCTATTACTTCCTTTTGAGGTAATCTCTCAAGTCCTCCTTTGTTCGCCCAGGAGCTCGGCTATCTCCTGATTTCAGTCTTTTAGGTGCACTGCTCTCAACTTCGTTGTGAGCCCTCTTTGACCCTTCTCCATGAGTTGTGTCAAAGCACAGCGCTTGCCCCTGAACATGCCGATGTCCTCTGGGGTCTGCCTCCTTTGTGCGATGCGTCCTCCGTGATTCTTCCCTTCTTGACTCTCCTCGCCCGACCTCCTTGGAAGGTCGATGAGAGTGTCTTTCGCTCCTGGTGTGCTGAGGGGCTATTGGGATAGTTTTCTGTTCTCCCTTTTGGGTATTGGCCGCTGGAATCGGTGTATCATGCAGCGGGAATGGTGGCTGCATGACATTGTTTTGCATCATGAAGTTGATGATCGATTGCAGGTCTGCCAACTTGTTCGCCATCTCTTTAACCTCTTCGTCCCTCCGCAGGCATCTATCCTTCCATACCTGGAGGTCATCCTCTTTGTAGTACCCACTTCGATCTGGCTTCTTTGGTGCGTCGCCACTCTGGCCGACGTGCTGTGATTCTGGTCACGAGTTTCTGTGTTGCGGTTGTCTTATTCGATGTCAAGGTCGATAGGTCTGCCACTCCCAGCAGGAGTGTCATCCCCAGTCTTTTCCTTCTGTCCGTTACTGGCCATCTATTCTCCTATCTTTCCCACAGACGGCGCCAAATTGTGTGAGTGATTTTCTGACCACACTGCCAACTCAGAAATCAACTGGAGAGAACTGGCAAAATAGATGACACCTGGCTAACCTACAACAGAAAGAGAAGATTCCGGCGGTGGTTCGTCCACCCGGGGGCACTCCGACGATCAAGTCAGTATATCTCTCAAAGATAATCAATAGTGCTAATCTCACTGTTCAGAATACAAATTGCGTACCTTAGACCCATCGGGGGTGCCTTTCTTTTATAGTTAACTCAGTCCTAGTCCCACTAGAAGCCTAGCTTCAATGGATTCCTGTTTAGAGCTTACTTTGGACTCTTCAAGAGATAAGGATAGACTCCTCAAGAGAGTTATCCTTATCCTTGCTGTAGTCATTCCTCATTCTAGGACTCTTGTATAGCGACCCCGGTCTTTTCCCATTTGGTTGTTGTACCCGGACTTATGTTCAGTAGATTCACTTGTTATTTTATTGTTGTTGTTGCCCTTTAATTTTTTTTTTTGAGTTATGGGTTGTGTTGGGCAGGTTTGTTACAGGTTGGTTGGGTTGGAAACCAAGTGTTGCTGTCCAGATTTTTGGACCTTCGCTCGAGTGAGGAGTTGGTCGCTCGAGCGAGCTGTTGTTTTTGTTCTTCACTCGAGCCAGGGTTTGGTCGCTTGAGCGAGAGTCTGCGTCTGGGCTTAGGACCTGAGAGTTGTGTTTCTTGGCTCGAGCGAGCTTTTCTTCGCTCGAGCGAGCGAGGTGTATGTTTTCGAGTTCTTCGCTCGAGCGAGCATTTCTTCGTTCGAGCGAGCTTCTGGGTTACAGACCTGAAGCATCGAGTTTTTGGCTCGAGCGAGCTTTTCTTCGCTCGAGCGTGGATTTCTTGTGTCTGGTCGCTCGAGCGACCAAGTCTTCGCTCGATCGAGCCTGTCAGGTTTAAATAGGCAGCAGCGGGTTTTTAATCATTTTTTTTATCTTTTTTTTTTATTCTAAACCCTAGGTCCGACTTCTCTCTTCCTCTACACACCTTCTACCCTAGGTTTCATCTAGTTTTAGGGTGTTTCTACCCTAGTTGCTTTGTTAATAAGAGAGTGTGAGTCGAGGGCTTCAGTTTAATCTGAACTTTTGGTGGTTTGGAGCACGTTGGAGTTTGGGGCTTCATCTGCGTATTCTCCTTTTTGGTTATTTCTTTGAGGTAGGGATTTCCTACTCCAACTTATGAGGTTTGTTCTAAGTTTTGGTATTTTAATATGTTGGGGGTATTTTGGTAATTTTGGGAAAAACCCTAGTTTTTTTATTAAATTGAATTGTATGTTTAATTTAAGGAACATTGGGAATGTTAGTTGAATTCATGGAATTGGGGAGTTATAAGTTGAAAGGGTGTAGTTAAATAATTTAATTACTCGCCTATTTAAATGTTGAGATTATTATTGTTAATACATTTATTTCCTGTTTAGAAATAACTGTTTTGGGCTATCGGTAGAGGGTAGTCGTGATTGTTGTAGACATTGCATGTGGATTAGGGATAACTGAAACTAATCACATTGGTTTAGTCATTAACTTTGACTGTTGAATTAATACAGACATTAAATGTATTGATTGTGTGTTGTATATGTTATGTGTTTACATACATTGCATTGTGTGGGAGGAGATAGGGGATGTACTCCACGGTTTAGGGGAAGATAGGGGATGGACCTCTAAACCGGATTTTGCTTGGGAGGAGATAGGGGATGGACTCCATTAGCATCACTTTTATGTGTGCTTATTTATATTGAAGTGTTTTATTGATACAGCACTAAAATGTGTATCAATCTGGAAGTATGAAGTGTTTTGATATGAGCCTGAGTCTCATTTGTGTTGTTGATATTGGAAGTAATGTGAATATGCTATATAGTTCACAGTTGTAAGTTTGGCCAGGTTCTGAGCCATATTGTCAATAATGGAAATTGATAAGTGTCATAGACATTAGTGTCTTAAGACTGTATATTGATATAATTGATTAACATGGTTAACCATCTATTGAATGCTATTGCTTTATTCAATGCTTATAATTGGTTTAGTATATTTCTACTGGGCTGTGGCTCACCCTATATGGGAACATTATTTTCAGGTTCAGGTGATAAGCTACCTCCAAGGACTTAGCTTGAAAGGACTTGGATTTAAAGACTAGTTTAGTTATTTGCTTTGTTTTGATATTACATGTAATTACAAGCCGAGGGCTTAATTTGTAGTTGAGTTAGTACTCACATTTTGTGTCCAAGTGTTGGCTTGGAAAGATGTAAGCCCATAGGGCATTTACTTTCATTATTACATGTAATGTCTTTATTTAAGGATACTCTGATGAATGAATTATGGTTTATTTTCTTAAGTAATGCATCTTATTATTGTGTATGTTATGGGTTATTTTTGAGGGCGTTACAACTTGGTATCAGAGCGTACCGGGTTTGAATACTTTGGGTACGTGGGAAGTGATTAGTATCACAATCAGTTCGTCTCGCTTGATAGAGACTTAGCTGTACTGTTATATGCTTATGTGATAACATGTTTATGTGATTATGTGGGTATGGAACGTAGTTTCTAGGATGTTGATTGGACCCTTGAGTTTCTTGTAGTCTTGTTGGAAAGGCACTTTGTTAGGTTTTTATTCTTGGCAATCCCGTTTGACAAAACTCTTTTGAGTTGTAATTTTATTCGCATTTTTATTTCAGTGAGGCTATGAGTTTATTAGATGCGAATCCAACCCGAATCGAGCTTTGCGGAGAAGTTTGTGATGTTAATGCTTTCAAGATTGCCACTTCGCTAATTATTACGGGGGTCGAGCTGTATGCAAAATTCAAAATTGCATTCAAAATTGCATGTCAGCTGTTGCTCGCTCGAGCCAAGGAGTTCTCGCTCGAGCTAAGACTTTCTCGCTCGAGCCAAGGAATGCTCGCTCGAGCCAAGGATTGCGTCCATACAAAAACCTGAAGAAGTGTATTCCTCGCTCGAGCCAAGGATCCGTCGCTCGAGCCAAGGCACTAGTAGAAATCATGAAAATTACTCTCCTTGCTCGAGCCAGGAAAGCTTCGCTCGAGCGAGCCTCAGAATCCGGATTTCTCAAGGAGTTTGTTTTCTTCCCAATCTAGGATTACTTTTGGTTCTCTATAAATACTTGGTTTTCTCCCAAAACTAAGTAATTGATTGAAGTCCTCCAGATCTTCTTTTTGGTTCTTAAAGGTTTATATCTGGGGATATTTTGTTATTTTTTCTTTGATGTTTTATTGAGTATTCAACTCATGGTTTAAAGAGAGTACATCAAAGGTTTGTTTGTTATACACAAAAGAGAGAGTTGTTCTTCAGTTGTGAATTCTGAAGAATTCGAGCCTGAAGCTTTGGTGTAATCCGGAGTGGCTCATCAGAAAGACAATTTCGTGCTGAAGATGGGGTTGGAAGAGGCACATAGAGGTTGGTTCGATTAGGCGTTGTGAATTCGCTAGATAGTTGAGAGTATACCTGTGTAATTCCTTTAAATCTTCTTAGTGGATTGTTCTTGTGGCAGTTGCCCGTGGTTTTTTGATCACAATTGGAAGGTGTCCAATTTTGGTTTTTCCACGTAAAATCTTTGTGTCTCTTTCTTTTGATTGTTTGATTGGGATTGTTATATTTTGCTTAAAATTGGTACATAATCACAAATCAACATCTAGGGTTTCTAGATTTTTCACACTTGATCAATGCTGCTTCCAACCGGAACTATAGTAACGCTTCGGGACTATTATCATCTAAGAATGAAATTCGTAGGTGCTTATGTGATTATGTGCTTACGTGGAATGAATTACTGTTGTCCAATGCATTAGGACACGAGTGTTTAGTTTCGGCACATCTATTACTGTGCTAACGTCTTTGTTACCTTTATTAGGATGTCAGGACGAGGACGAGGACGTGGTAGGCATGGTAGGCGTGGTGGGCAGGAGATGCCTATACCGGATGAGATTCCGGCAGTACAGGAGAGAGTTGGCCAGGCCAATGTGGCCGAGCCGGTAGGCCAGCAAGCTATGGGTGCTTTGGCCCAAGAGATAGCAGGGGCATTCAGGGAGTCTATTGGCATTCTTAGGGCTGCGAATCCAGCCCAGGTTGTTGTTGCTGATGCAGGACCTTCTTTTCTGAAGAGGGAGTTCTTCCGGTCCAATCTGGACGAATTTGTGGGTGATCCGAAAGAGCCGCTTAAAGCAGATGAATGGCTCGAACAGACAACGAAAACGTTTGAGATGCTTGGCATCGAAGACGAGGGGTTGAAAGTGACCTTGGCATCGTTCCAGCTGAAGGGGGATGCGGGTCAGTGGTGGAAGTTCACCAAGGGTCGTATCGGAGGTACTTGGGAGGCTTTTGTGAATGCTTTCCAGGAGCGGTTTTTATCTCCAGCAGTTAGGGAGAAGTTGAGGGATCAGTTCTGCCAGCTTAAGCAGAACAGTTCATCAGTGGCCGAGTTTGAGGCCTCATTTACTAGTTTGTCCAGGTTTGCACCTGAGTTGGTGGCGTCGGAGGAACGCTGTTGTATTGAGTTTGAGAAGAAGTTGAGGTGTGGCCTCAAGCTGAGAGTTGTAGGGTCTATGATTCGAGATTATGGGCGTCTGGTTGATGCTGCAGCCCATACCAAGATCATGATGCAAGAAGAGGAGGAAGGACAGAAAGGCTCCAAGAGGAGTCAGGATGGCCAAAGTGATAGCAAGAGACAGAGAGGTTTTACTCCTCAGCAGTCTCAGGGTAGTTTTTCTAGATCTACTTTTCCTGTGCCGAGTGCTAGTTCGGGGAAAGGCAGTCAGGGAGACATCACCTGTTTCAAGTGTGGTCAGCTGGGCCACAAGTCTCCAGTTTGTCCTCAGAGGGGAGGAGTACAGAGAGCAGCATCATCTTCTGCTCGATCTCAGAGCCAGAGTCAGGGTAGAGGCCAGCCGCTCTCTTGTTTTCAGTGCGGTCAGGCAGGGCACATGAAGAGGTATTGCCCGCAGTTGGGTGGCACATCTGGTGCATCTGGTTTGAGGCAGACTCAGGGTCAGCAACCAGCTCAGTCAGGTCAGGCCTCGAGGGCCAATCAGGGGGCTTCATCGTCCCAGTCTGTGCAGCAGTCTTATGCTCCTAGGGGTGAGCAGGTTGATCAGAGGCCATCTGGGCGCGTGTATGCTGTTACCGTGCAGGATCTTGTACCGGCTCCATCTGTCGTGAGAGGTACCTTCTTGTTTTGCAATTCAGTTGCTAGTGTTTTGATTGATACGGGTGCATCTCATTCCTTTGTGTCTGCTGCATTTGCATCTGTTTTGGAGTTGGAGTTAGCTCAGTTAGCGTCTCCTATTTGTGTAGTGTCACCTCTTGGGGGTGAATTGATTTTGAAACAAGGTGTTAGGGGTTGTGATATAGAGGTCAATGATCATAGAATCCCATTTTCCTTTGTAGTTATGCCTATGAAGGGCTTCGATGTTATTTTGGGTATGGACTGGTTATCGTCATACCGGGCATTTATTGATTGCTATCACCAGAGGGTCACTTGTTGTACCGTGGGCGAAGAGTGTTTTCAGTTTCTGGGGGACCGGGTTAGTAGCGTTTTGCCACCGGGGTATGGTTCGCGAGGGCGGAGTGAGCTTAGTGGTCTACTTGCTAGCTTTGAGAGTGGTGAGTGTGATGAGACCCAGCCTGTGTTGCCAAGAGTGGTTTGTGAGTACTCGAACGTGTAACGCCCTCAAAAATAAACCCATAATACATAATATTAACATGCGGAATTATAAGGAAATAAAGTATCTTATTCCATTCATCAGAGTACCATGAAATAAAAACATCATAATAAATGCCCTATGGGCTTACATCTTGCCAAGCCAACACTTGGACACAATTCCATGAGTTCTAACTCAAAAACAAATAAAGCCCTAGGCTTGAAAGTTTACAAGTTGTTCAAATAAAACAAATAAAATAAAGCAAGTCTTCGAGTCCAAATCCTCACAAGCTAAGTCCTTGGAGGTAGTGAACCACCTGAACCTGAAAATGAAGTTCCCATATAGGGTGAGCCACAGCCCAGTAGAAAAATACTAAACCAAGCATAAGAATTAACTAAAGTATTAGCATTCGATACATGGTTAACACAAGATAATCATTTCCAATTTCATGACACGAATGTCTACATTGCCTATGACACAATGTCTATGGCATAATTCACTTTCCATTTATGGCTCAGAACCTGGCCAAATAACTCAACTGGGGTTTCATCTTTTATTAACAATACTTCCAATTCAACAGGAATAACAATTCAAGTTAAACCTAACATAACGAATACACATGTTGGTATTATATCAATCACAATCAAATTCACTTCCATACTTCCCAACTGATACACATTTTGGTGATGTATCATATCAACAATAAATAATATTTCTATTATCAATAAGCACACATAAAAGTGATGCTAATGGAGTCCATCCCTATCTCCTCCCAAACAAAACACTTCAATAGATAAGCATATGAGCTGTATCTCTGCAATAGGCGCGCATATGAGCTGCAACCCTGGGTTCATCCCCTATCTTCCCATAATCATTAACCGGTTTAGAGGTACATCCCCTATCTTCCCCTAAACCGTGGAGTACATCCCCTATCTCCTCCCATACACAAGTAATGCATATAAACACAAAGTCATATACACAATCAATCAATACATAAATTTAATGTATTATTTCAACCTTTATACACAACGACATGGCCAATTGATTAGTTTCAGTTTTTCCTAATCCACATGCAATGTCTACAACAATCATGACTATCCTCCACCGATAGCCCAAAACAGTTATTTCTAAACAAGAAATAAATACAACAATGAATGTAAAATCAACATTCTCATAGGTAAGTATTTAAACTACCCAACTATATCATTAATCTCATAATTTCCCTAACTTCATGAATTAAACCCAATTCCACATTTTTCCCTTAAATTAATTATACAAATTAATCTAAGCCAAAACCCTAAGGTTTCTCCCAAAATTACCAAACTACCCCCACATACCAAAATACCAACACTTAGGATTAAAGCGTATAAATGGAGTAGGAAATCCCTACCTCGAAGGAATAACTCAAAAAGGAGAAGATGAAGATGATGCCCAAAACTTGAAAGTGCTCCAAACCAATAATTGCTCAGATTAAATGAAAGCCCTCACTCTCCTCTATCTTATTTGTAAAGCAACTAGGGTAAAAACACACCCTAACTAGATCAAACCTAGGAGAGAAAATGAGTTGGGAGAGAGAGAACTCGTAATCTAGGGTTTTATAACCTGAAAAGGGCTGAAAAACTGTTTTAAAACGCTTAAACACGATTTTATACTCAGCCTCCCCGCTCGAGCGGACAAACTTACGCTCGAGCGGACACTCACAGACTCCCGCTCGAGCGGACAATCCCACGCTCGAGCGGCGGATGCACACTCCCAGCATCCCGACAAACCAGGCCCCCGCTCGAGCGTCCAAATCCCCGCTCGAGCGTCACTCACACACTCCCGCTCGAGCGGCCCAACTCCCGCTCGAGCGTCCAACCCTGCACAAGAAATACTGGATGGGGTGTTTTCCCGCTCGAGCGCCAAAACCCCCGCTCGAGCGGACAAGCCAAAATCTGGGTAACTAGTTTTGGTTCCTAAGCTCAACCAACCTGTTCCAAACCCGCCCAACACATCCTATAACTCCAAATAAGAAAATATAGGACGACAACAACCATTACACAAAGATAGAATCTACGGAACCTAAGTCCGGATACAAACATCGAATGGGAAAAGACCGGGGTCGCTATAACACGTCTTTCCCGAGGATCTTGTTGGTTTGCCACCGCATCGAGAGATTGAGTTCTCTATTGACCTAGTGCCCGGCACGGCGCCGATTTCTATGGCACCTTATCGTTTTGCCCCAGCTGAGTTAGTTGAGTTGAAGATTCAGCTCTAGGAGTTGCTAGATAAGGGCTATATCCGTCCTAGTGTTTCGCCGTGGGGAGCACCAGCCCTCTTGTTAAAAAGAAAGGTGGTGCTTGAGACTGTGTATAGATTACCGGAAATTGAATCAGGCTACGGTTAAGAATAAGTACCCTATGCCTCGTATAGATGATTTGTTCGATCAGTTGAAGGGTTCCCGTTGTTTCTCGAAGATAGACTTGAGATCGGGTTATCATCAGTTGAGAGTCAGGGGGGAGGACATTCCGAAGACGGCATTCCGTACGCGGTATGGCCACTATGAGTTTTTAGTGATGCCATTTGGGCTCACCAATGCACCAGCAGTGTTTATGGATTTGATGAATCGGATATTCCGGGAATTCTTAGATCGTTTTGTAGTTGTCTTCGTGGACGACATTCTGATTTATTCACCTTCGGAGGAGGATATGAGGAACATTGAGAGTGGTGCTTGAGTTACTTAGAGCCCATAAGCTTTATGCTAAGTTTGGAAAGTGTGAGTTCTGGCTAGAAGAGGTTAAGTTCTTAGGCCATGTGGTTTCTGGGGAAGGAGTGTCAGTTGATACATCCAAGACTGAGGCAGTGCAAGATTGGCACAGCCTAAGAGTGTGTTTGAGATCCGCAGTTTTCTGGGATTAGCTGGGTATTATCGCGGTTTGTGAAGGATTTCTCCAGGTTAGATTCGCCTTTGACTAGATTGACTCGGAAGGAGTCAAATTTGTATGGAGTGAGACTTGTGAAAAGTCGTTCCAGGAGTTGAAAGTTAGACTGACCACCGCTCCGGTTTTGATTATTCCGGAGAGAGGGTTGGGTTATGCAGTTTATTGTGACGCCTCACGAGAGGGTCTGGGTTGTGTGTTGATGCAAGAGGGGAAAGTAGTTGCCTATGGCTCACGTCAGTTGAAAATTCACGAAAAGAATTACCCTACGCATGATTTAGAGTTAGCAGCTGTATTTGCCTTGAAGATTTGGAGGCATTACCTTTACGGTTGAGAGGTTCGAGGTGTTCTCGGATCATAAGAGTCTGAAATATCTGTTCACACAGAAAGACTTGAACTTGAGGCAGAGGAGGTGGATGGAGTTCATGGGGGATTATGACTTTGAGTTGCACTATCATCCGGGGAAGGCCAATGTGGTGGCCGACGCCTTAGCAGGAAATCTGTTGGTGACATAGCTAGTATAGCATCCGGGAGTGGGAGATGTTGGGTGCACTTGGAGAGTTTGATTTGCTTCTGGGCGAATCGTTGAGGCGGCGGCCTTGTTTTCTGTTGTTGCACAGCCTACACTTGTGACTCGAGTGTTAGAGGCTCAGAGGGGTGACCTTAAGGTAGAATCCTTCGAGAGAAGATCTCCAGTGGGAAGGTTCAGACGGGTTGACGGTGTATCCGACCTGAGTGTGAGATACCGAGACCGTCTGTTTGTGCCAGAGTCTTGCCGAGAGGAGGCACTCGAGAGTTTCATCATTCACGCCTTGCGGTGTATCCGGGAGGCACTAAGATGTATCGAGATTTGGGTCGCCAGTTTTGGTGGCGGGGTATGAAGAGAGATGTGCAGCGTACGTGTCTAAGTGCCTTACTTGTCAGCAAGTGAAGGCCGAACATCAGAGGCCAGCGGGTTTGTTGAACCTTGCCTATTGCTGAGGAAGTGGGAGCATGTCACTATGGACTTTGTTGTAGGTCTTCCGAGGACTCAGCGGGGTAGTGATGCTATTTGGGTGGTTGTAGACCGGTTGACTAAGTCGGCGCACTTCATTCCTATGCGCGTAAGAGATTCGGTAGACCATCTTGCCGACTTGTACATTCGGGACATAGTGAGGTTGCACGGGGTCCCAGTGACGATCGTCTCAGATAGAGATCCTCGTTTTACTGCTAGGTTGTGGCAGAGTTTGCAGAGTGCCTTAGGCACTAAGTTAACCTTTAGCACGGCTTATCATCCTCAGACTGACGGGCAGTCGAGCGTACTATTCAGATCCTTGAGGATATGCTTCGGGGTTGTGTTCTTGATTCAGTGGGTTGGGAAAAGGCACTTGCCATTAGTGGAATTGCTACAACAATATTTCTCAGTCCAGTATCGGTATGGCACCGTTTGAGGCTTTTTATGGCGACGTGTAGATCTCCAGTTTGTT
>JAPPVO010003468.1:0-16699 GCA_030407325.1 Camellia japonica | reverse complement strand
GTTGTTGGATGCTGGAAGCCGAGTGTAATTGCTTGCTCAATAATCAGCCCATCTGGTGAGGTCAGCACAATTCCCAGCCCGGCCCCATGCCTGTTGGACGCCCCATCGACGAAGAGCTTCCACATCTCGCCAATGAACAACTTCCAGCAATCGGAGGGATTTTGGGAACTCCTCAAATCCGAGTCTCTGGTCGGTTTATTCTGGTCTCTTTCCTTGTCTTGGTTGGGTTTACCTTCCAACAATTCTCCGGTCTTTGCTGGTTCGGTTGCGCTTTGCCCGTTTCCCTCTAGCGAGCCATCATTCGCGGTTGATCTGTTCAACTCTGATGGCATCGAACTTCTTGATTTCTGCTCGCACCAGTGCCTGATACTTGGCCATTCTTTCATCTTTGGCCTCATACTCCCCTGAGACTTGATTGACCACCAGCTTGGAGTCGCTGAAAACCATAAGGGCTGTGGCTTTCATTCTCAACGCGTTTCTCAGACCGGCGAGGAGGGCTTCATACTCTGCCTCGTTGTTGGATGCTGGGAAGCCGAGCGTAATTGATTGCTCAATAATCAGCCCATCTGGTGAGGTCAGCACAATTCCTAGCCCGGCCCCATGCCTGTTGGACCGCCCATCGACGAAGAGCTTCCACATCTCGCCAATGAACAACTTCCAGCAATCGGAGGGATTTTGGGAACTCCTCAAATCCGAGTCTCTGGTCGGTTCATTCTGGTCTCTTTCCTTGTCTTGGTTGGTTTACTTCCAACAATTCTCCGGTCTTTGCTGGTTCGGTTGCGCTTTGCCCGTTTCCCTCTAGCGAGCCAACACCCGCTTGTTTCCGTTGCCAGAACCATGGGTTGTGCTAAATCTCTGCACTACTAAATCAATTGAGCAGACTGGATGCGTCCCAGGGGCAAATTCCGCCACAAAGTCTGCAAGTGCCTGAGCCTTGATTACGGTGCGCGGCCGGAACTTGATGTCGTACTGGCCCAATTCCACGGCCCATTTTAGAATCCTCCCAGTGAAGTCTGCCTTTTCGAAGAGCACCTTAAGTGGAAACTCGGTCAGCACAACTATTGTATGGGCATGAAAATAGTGCGCCAGCTTTCTTGACGCCATCATTAGGGCTAGCGCCAATTTTTCCAAGGGGAGGTATCTTGTTTCGGCCGGGAGCAGGCTCTTGCTTACATAGAAGATTGGTAGGTGCTGGATGCCCTCAGCACGAACCATATACCGCGCTCACCGCGTGTTGAGAAACAGCCAAGTAGAGGTACAGCTCTTCACCCGCTGAGGTGTGAGTGACCAAAATTGGGGCTGAGGAGAGATACGCTTTTAAGTCTGCTAGTGCACGGTCGCACTCTTCGTCCCAGAAGAACTTGGACTTCAAAGTTTTGAAGAAGGGCCTGCAACGATCCGAAGACCGGCTGATAAATCTGTTCAGCGCGGCTGCCATCCCGGCAAGATGTTGCACGTCCTTTGTGGAATTCGGGCGCTCCAGCTCTTGTATTGCTTTGATTTGAGATGGGTCGGCTTCAATTCCTCGGTTTGTGACCAGAAAACCCAGAAACTTCCCAGTGCCAACTCCAAAGGCACACTTGGAGGCGTTCAAACGAAGCTTGTGGTGCTTAAGTATGGCGAACATTTCTGCGAGATTGGCGAGGTGTCGGGCCTTCTCCCTACTCTTCACCACCATATCGTTGATATAGGCCTCCATCGTCCCGCCCAAGAGAGGAGCGAACATCTTTGTTACCATCCGCTGAAAGGTTGCCCCGGCATTCTTCAACCCGAACGGCATGACCTTGTAGCAATATAAGCCTCTGGGGGTGGTGAACGACGTGATCTCTCTATCCGGTTTATACATGGCTATCTGGTGGCAGCCGCGATATGCATCCAGGAAGCTGAACCTCTGATGGCCAGCGGTTAAGTCCACCAGCTGGTCAATACGAGGGAGGGGAAAGCTATCCTTAGGGCAAGCCCGATTGACGGTTTTGTAGTCAACGCAGACTCGCCACTTGCCGTTTTTCTTGGGAACAACCACCATGTTGGATATCCACCGAGGGTATTGCACTTCTTCTATGGCCCCGGCTTCCAACAGATTCTTCAACTTCTTCTCGCTTCTGCCACCACTTCAGCATGGTGCAAGGCTGAGCGGCGCGTCCTTTGGATGACAGGCCGCGCATTGGGGAAGACGTTCAACTGATGGCAAATGAAGCTCGGATCGACGCCAGGCATGTCGTAAGGCGTCCAAGCAAAGGCCTCCAATTGGAAACCAAAAACTTGACATATTCCATCCGTTCGGCGCCAGACAAGGATGATCCCAAGAGGAAAAATCTAGTTGGATCGTTCTCGTCAATGCGCACTTCCACCAAATCTTCGACCGATTTTTCCTCGGCCTCGGCCTTTCTTCCCACATCTTCAAGGACTTCCTTCCCTTCAGGTCCCTCGATCATCTGGACAAACCCTTTGGCTGCTCGGCTGCGATTTACCGCAACGAAGCATTGTTTAGCCATCACCTGGTCTCCCCAAACCTCTTCGATCTGCCCGGTGGGCGCAGGAAAGCGCATAACTTAGTGGAAAGTTGACGCTACTGCCTGCATGGCATGTAACCAACCTCTGCCCAGGATCAAATTGTAAGTGGACGGAACTTTGAGCACCCAGAATTCTACTTGCTTCACCGACCGATCCCGCTTTGACGGTAAAATGATTTTTCCGATCGGCCATTCTGGTTGCGAGTTGAAGCCGACCAAAGGAGACGTTGTAGGGGCCAAGTCCTTGTCTTCCAACTTCATTTGTTTGAACGCGTCATAGTACATTATCTCGACCGAACTCCCCTGGTCGATCAGAATTCTCTTGATATCAAAGTCTTTGACGCGAAGAGTCACCACCAAGGCATCATTGTGCGGCATCTGAACCCTTTCCAAGTCTTTGGTCGAGAAAGAAAGGATGTCCCTCTCTTCGGTTTTTCCCTTCTTCACGGCGGGCTGGACAGAGAGCACTTCCCTCATGTGCTCAGCCTTCTTTATCATCCCTCTAAGTTCGCAAACCCTTGCCGGTTCAATGATGCCGTGGATGACGTTGATTACACCTTGCGGGGGAATCTCCAGGGCGGCTAGGCCATTTAGCTCGGCTTGTCCCGCTGGCGCGGCTTTGACGCCCCCATCTATGTATTGATCAAGATGCCCTGTTGCCACCAACTCTTCTAAGTGTTGTTTGAGCGGCAAACAGTCCTCTGTTCGTGGTGCCCCCGTTCCTCATGAAAGGTGCAACGGTATTTTGAATTGAAGCCCCTCTGTGCACTCCCCAACTTGGCTGGCCACCGGACAAAAGGCTCACCTCGGATCTCGCTCAAAATGCGGTAGATAGGGATTTTGAAGACCGTGGTGATTCCTGTTCGCGCCTTTAATTTTCTCTTGGCATCTTCTTCTTCTTGCTGCGTCGCGGGGGCATCAGCTCGGTCGTTTTTACGACCCTTGTTTCTGTCATCACGGCCGGTCCCCCGACGCTGATCTTTTGATCGGTCACTTAGGCGGTTTTCCTCCTGCCCGACCGAGTGGACTTTCTCCGCTACCCTTTTGTCCACCGCGGCCGGATTATCCTTCTCAGTCGCGGATGCGGCGTCATTCTCCACACGAATGTGCTCGTTGATCCGCTCCATCAAAGATTCCATGGTTGTGGGTTGATGCATTGTGAGTGAATCTCGCAGCCTATGTCCGACTGGGAGACCCCTCTTGTACTGAGTGATCACCAGATTGGTAGGGCAGTCGAGGATCTCATTGTAAGTTTTCCAGTATTTCGCGTTGTATGCCTTCAGCGAACTTCCAGACTCCATCTTGACGCCCAGGAGATGGTCGACCTCCTTCGGCGTTCGAGTGTTGGTCTTGAATCTGGTGACGAAGGCTTCTGCTAGCTGTTGCCACCCCTCTATACTCCCCTCCGAGAGCCTTTCGAACCACTTCAAACCCAGCTCTCCCAAGCTTGCTGGGAATATAAGGCACATCAAGGCGTCGTTGCGCCGGTGGCCAGCCATTACTTGCCGGTAATGACTCACATGCATGTATGGATCCGTCTTACCGTCGTACAGGGTGAACTTCGGCTGGTGGAATCCGGCAGGAAGTGGAGTACCCTCTATCTCTGGAGACAGCGGCGTGGCTATAAGTCTCGCCAACTCTTTGTCCACCAGCGCAGGGGCCATGACTCTGGGCGCCGGCATCACCACTTCTTCACTGCAATGAACTGGGGCACTCAACCTCTGGAGCGCCGGCACCCTCTGAGCCTCTCGACGGTGCGCTCTCTCCTCCAACACGTCCCTGAGATCCCTGGAACGGGAGAAGGCAGAGTATCGCGACGTTGACGACGGGTGTGAGGGGCGGTAGGTGCTGTCGCGAGTGAGGGATCTGCCTTCTCTCTGGTTGAAATCTCCCACCCCATAGTTCCTGGTGATGGAGATAGAGTGAGTCCTCCTCTGGCGGCGACTGCTAGAACGAGGGGAGGGGGTGCGCTCACTGAGGTTGCCCTCTCCAGTAACACCCTTCCCTCTAACTTGGCGCTTCAGCAGCTCCATCTCCGCCGCCATCTTACGAATGAAGGCGTCTTGGTCCTTGAGTTTGTGCTCCAGGCGCTGCTCACGGGACTCCCCCCGGTGTCGGCGGCCCTTTGGACTCTGTGAGCGATCAGAACTCCTCCCACGCTTGTCGCGCACTCCTCGCGAAGAAGTTTCTAGGCCCGCCATGGTTGGAACATTCGGGGGGCCTTCTCTCCTCCGGACATACTTTGGAGTGACGCCATCAACGACGGACAACGGAACTTCGTCGTTGTTGGCCATGGAAATGGTCAAAGAAGCTCGAAGAACAAGGGTTGAATATCAAAGAATTCCCACAGACGGCGCCAATTGTACGGGGGCAAAATATCCTCTGCTTTCCGTACTCCTTGGACGTCAAGCTTCTTGTGACGGCGTCTATCTCTGCAACACAAAAACGGTGAGCTGCCCGGCGGTGGTGTGCCGGAAAGACCCTCCAACGATCCAGTCAGACCAATTGGGGAAGAAGAAGGGTATGAGAGAGAGAGATTTCGATGGATTGAATTCGCTTACCTCTAACGTTCGTCTTCCTCCCTCTTTCTAGGCTGGCCATGCAGCCCCAAGATTGTGCGCGCACTACCTCTGCTGTCCTTCCCTGGACAGGTGGCAGTGCGCGCCTCTCACCACCTTACGCGTGTAAAGGCCTAGTACTCCCTCCAGTACACACGAAACTGCCCAACGGTATTGAAGCGTGCGTGGAGCAGATGTCCTCTCCCTCACGCCATTGGCCCAGGTGGCACAGCTAACCGGGGTACCACGACCGGCCTAACACTTGTGGAAAATCGCCATCACGTGCACTTAACCGTGCTATGTGTCACCGACCTGTGACTTGCAATCAGGCGAAAGCCTAACCACCTCGGCCGAGCTACTCTTGACCGGTTCATCAGGACCACCTGGTTGCGAGGCATGCCGGCCTCCAACCGTTCCAACTTCAATCTCGGTCGCACGAAACTTCTTCATCTTGGCTGGACGGTTGGAGGCATTCCGGCCTCGCCGCACCCTCAGTCTAGCCCGGGTAACCCTTCAGCTTGGTTAATATTCGCCACTGCGAGCTTCGCCCGACACGAGCAACCCACAGCTCGGCCACACCAAGATGTTGACCGGTCGACATCTTCGACCGCGCAAGCCAGTCCGCTCGGCTGTTCCAACCGAGCAAATTGCTCAGCGCCGTGTAGTCCGTAATGCTTGACGTTATCTTTGTTCGGCCGTACTAACCGGCGCGAATCTCCACTCTCACCAATGATTTTCCCTTGTTTGTTTATGCTTTATTTTTACTTAAATTTTAAATGGTGGGCGAAAATCACATTACAACGTGAGTTGAAATCTAAAGGTTTAATTGAAAATTTAAAATGCGAGGATGAAAATGGAATTAATATAACTATTAAAAGACGAAAAGTATAATTTATCCAGTTAATTGTAATTAAGAAAGTCATTTTTTATAATAAAATTATGAATGCTTTTTTGTTATGAGTAACAAAAATATTTTTGTAATAAAAATGTTATATCATTTTATAATTTATATTATAAAGTTTTGAGATATTCTTACGGAAAACATAACATATGTACTTTTTAGGAGTGCATATATATAGTAAAAGCATTATTCAATAGTAATGAGTAGGGTGTTAAATAAAGTTTGAATAGAAAACTTGTTAAGTTCTTAAATTAAACATAAATAACTTATAACTTGGTTTATTAAATTTACATGCGCCCTAAAAAATCAACTCTTTTTTTTTTTTTTTTTTTTTGATACCCAGAACACTCCCAAGGTAGGATCCTTAGGATCCACCTTCACAAGCCAAACTGGGGAAGCTAACCGATCCACCTAAATCATTAGACTTCTACTTGAATAGTAGGGGATTCGAACCCTGATCAGTAAAGAGAGGAGCATACTCCCTTACCAACTAGGATGACCCCTTGGTGGTAAAAAAATCAACTTTTGGGTAGTATTAAAAAAGTTAGTCATATTAAGGCCTCATTTGTTAAGCGGTGGTTTTAATAAAAAAGTCAAAAAGTCATTAAGCTTATATTTGGAAAGTTAGGTTTGAGTTTTTTTTGGTTAAAATAGTCACAAAAAATAAAATAAGTTTTTTAGTCTAACAAGACAAAACATCACATCTGACCTATAATCATTACATTCTTTTCTCACAAAAAAATCAAAAAAAGCCAAAAATCCTTTCTAAACCAAGCTTTTTAACTCCAAGCTAAAATAGCCAAAAAAAATAAAAAACCAAAAGCCAACCCACTTCCAAAAGAAGTCTAAAAAAAAAAAAAAACAACAACCTATACTAAAAAGTCAAAGATTTTATTTTCTCTCTATTTTTTGAACATATTTTCGTAAAAAATCAAAAAAGTCATCTCAAATATACTAATTTTTTTTACACCATATTTTAGTCAAAAAATCAAAAAATTACTAAAAAATTATTCTCAAGGAGGCCTGACTTTTTAATTTATTTGAGCCACATCATTTTTATTTTTATTTTTTTAAGTCTTTTCAGAATAAATAAAAAAGTCAACATAAACCATATCTAAAATAATTTGTTAAAAGATTGTTTAAGGCTCATTATATAAACATATTAAACTTGAACCTATTTTAAAATTTAATAAATTTTTAAATAAAATTTACAACTTACTGTTTAGGTTGGCTCAGCTCGTTACAAAGCTAGGTATGATGCCTCCACTAACGTAAAAGGAAAAATATATATAATTATACATCTTTATTTGAAAACCCAAAACAAACTTAAAAATGAATGCAAATATTATTGAAAAAAAAAAAAATTCAAAGCAAAAAAAGAAAATAATCATTGCAAATCTTCATAAAAATGTCACAAAATAATTTCAATAATTAATTTGTATAAGTGCATCATAATTCAAACAAAAAGGTTGCGATCGGTGACGGTAAGTCGGTGATGAATAAAATGTAATAATAAATTTAAAAAATATATATATTGTTTTTCAAAGTCCTCTTTCTTTGAGGGTTCTTGCAATTCCGTGACAGGTCCTCCCCCCAAAAAAATCGCGGAAAATCACAATTCCCTTCCATTCAAGGAAAAGTAAACAAACAGAGAAAGAAATTTAATATGTCTATATATGCACAATACTTATATATATACCCTCCACAAATGAGCAGAGTTATACGGTTTTCTTGCTGAACTGATTGTCTGTGACTCGGTTAGTATCTTCCTCTACACATTGTGTTGATTTTGATCCATTTTATCATCTGGGTTTTTGTTGTGATTCCCATTTATGTAATGGGTGTTTCTTAGCTTATGATTCGTTTGATTTCTGTTTCTTTGTTTACGTTAATGGGTATATGTGCATTAGATCGGAATGAGTCATGAAAACGTATGGTGAACTCTCTCTTTTTTTTTTTTTGGCTTTTGTTTGTGTAGAATTGATTTTTTTGGTGATATCTTATCTGGGCATGTGGTTTCTCTGATTTTACTTTCTTGGTGATCTTTGTTAAATGGTGATGGCATTGTAAAATTTTAAAAAGGGTTAATTGCACCATGATCCTCAAATATGGGTTTGGTTTAGTCTTCAATCTTTTAATTGTTCCATTTTGATTATCAAAATATACAATCTGCTTAGTCCCTGATGTCAGCGCCGTTACTAGGGGTAATTTCGGATTTTTACAAGAAAAATACAACAGAATTAGAAGATTGGGGACGAAAATATAAGAAAGTGACAAAACGGGTATTCTAATAACCAAATTGTTACAAAATGCATACTTTGAGACTACGCGTGTATTTTGTCATTTTGGTTTTGTTGAGACTTCATATAAAATTTTATTGATTTTGAAAGACGCTGAGATTAAGGACTAAAGTGTAGATCGCATACTTTAGGGATCAAAGTAGAGCAATTAAAAGATTGGGACTATAGTGTAAATTAGTGTAATTAACCCTTTAAAAAAATTTGATGTCTTCAAGTGACTGTTAAAAAATGTGAAATTTATCTCTGTTAGGGATTGGAAATTTATGTCTGAGTTCAATGTGTTTATGGTAAAATTCTGTTTATGTGAAGTACAGAAGAAAGATGGTACTTGTTTTTGTTTTTGTTTTTGGAATATCAAGTGCACATGCAAGTTCTAGGATTGAATATCATAATTATGAATTTATAATATGTGACCTATAGCAGTAAGACGATGACTATGGGTAACTATTGATTTTTGACAGTACCAATCTTATTAGAGTATAACCATAGGAATTTGCCATGAATTTAGTTGCTAAGCACCTTTTGTTATGATTCTTTAAGGCCTTGCATGTAGATAACTACTACAGTTCATGTTATTTAATTTGAATGGAGGTATATCATCGTACTGTTTTATAGAAAGGATGTAAATGTAATGATATGCTCTAATGTGCTAATTTTTGGTTGTTCGCTGACATATCCATTTTTACCCTTGTGAGGGGTGGATTTGCAATACTCCTTTGCCCCAAATAGACCTTTGTTGGATCCTCACTCTGGTATCTGAAACAAGTGGCACTGTGGCCGGGGATGCTGGAATTAGCACTCCGACAGTCAAGTCAGATATTGGTTAAGAGAGAAAATGAGTTAGGTATTCAAAGAGGATAGCAAGTTAGGGTGATTATGCATATGTTTCTTCTTCCAGTAACCTTTGTGAGAATAATATTAGTATAGTATATATTATGTAAATATTATTTCCTATTTAGAATTGGTTTAGGTTTATTTGTTTCCTATTTAGGATTAATTTAGGTTTATTCTTGTTTCCTATTTAGGATTAGGTCTAGAATTGCTATATATATTAGATGTACACATTGTATTAAAACACAATTGAATATACAGTTTTATTCAGAAAGTTAACATGGTATCAGAGCTTGGTTTGAAACCTGAAGGACTCGAAACCTTAGCAGCCATCTTTGATTCTGATCTCTGGTCTTACGAAGTCGACCCATCTCAGTTGGGTACTTCGTCTAGTCGTTTCATCTGGTTCGTCTAGTCATCGCAATCCGTCTGGATCTTTAGTGTTTGTTTCACTGCTATTGGGTGTTCATCGAAATCGTATTTGTCACCAGAATTGCAATCCGACAACATGTTGACCCATCTGATTCTTGCGACGGTCTGCTTTCTCTCTCTTGCTGGTTCTAGGTCAGATTGTGTGACCCATTTGAGGTATTATCTTTCTTGGTTGACCCATCTCTTCTCTGGTTTGCTACATCTATTTTAGGGAATTACGTAACTCCTTTTCTAGTTCTGTTTGGTAATATTTGACCCATCTGGTATTGGTTTATTAGATTTTGGCCCATCAGATATTTGTTGACCCCTGGTTTGGCTATTTAGGGTTTATTACACTTGAACCCCTTAGCTTTTTGGTTATTATAATGTCTGTGGCTTCGGATGAGTGTGCCTTTTGCCATCAGAGGGGCCATTGGAAGTATCACTGTCCCAAGAAGAGATGTCTGTCTGGCTCGTCTTCTCAGCAGTGTCAGACCTAGTTTTGCTCTTCTTCTCCGAGTAATTTTCAGGCTTCACAAGTTCTACTGCATCTGCTCTAGCTTCTGATTCTGACTTGGCTTTCTTGAGTGCTCAGATTAGTTAGCTTCAGCATACACTGTCCACCTCCTAGCGATCTCGGTCTGCCTCCATTGTTTCCTTTCTTCATTCAGGTTTTCTTGGGTCTTCTTCAGGTATCTCTTCATCTGTCTAGATTTTTGACTCTGGTGCCTCTCATCATATGACTCCCCATCTCTTCTTACTTCAAAATTGTACTCCTCCTCCTTTTCCTATTACTGTTAATGCTGCTAATGGGTTTGGTATGTCTATTATATCTGTTGGATCTGCCTTACCATCTGCTATGTCTGTTGTCTCTATTCCATCTGTCCTTTATGTTTCTTAGTTATCTGTTAGTTTATTATCTATCAGTCAGCTTGATGCCTCCGGTTTTAATGTTATCTTTTCTTTTTTTTTTTTTTCTATCTGTTCTGTACAGGATCGGATGTCCAAGCAGCGGATTGGGACTGACCGTAGAGTTGGAGACCTCTATATGTTGGAGGGCTTGCATCTACTTATAATAACTTCTCCAACTGCTTTTTCCTTTTTTCAATTAGATTCTCTGTCCACTTCTTTCTACGTGTGGCATTCTAGATTAGGGCATTTGTCTGCTGACCGCTTACGGTCTTTAGCTCAATCAGGTATATTGGGTAAAGTTTTTCCTAATGAACTTATTGAATGTCGGGGGTGTAAACTTGCCAAAATGACAGCCTTACCTTTTCGTAAAAGTACTTTTATATCTAATACACCATTTTCTTTAATTCATACTGATGTTTGGGGCCCTTCTCCTATTCTCACCAAAGGGGGTTCTGCATACTATGTGTCATTTGTTGATGACTGCACCCGTTACACTTGGGTTTATCTTATGACTCATAAGTCCTATTTCTATTAGATATACCGTATCTTTCAGTCAATGACTACTACTCAGTTTGGGTCTACAATTAAAGTGTTAATGTTTGACTTAGGTGGGGAATATTTTAAAAATGAGTTCTGTGAGTATTTAACCAATTTGGGTACCATTCACTAAACTTCCTGTACATATACACTTGCCCAAAATGGTCGAGCCTAGCATAAACACCGTTATCTCCTTGAGACAGCTAAATCTCTTCTTCTCTCAGCCTCAGTTCCGGCTCCATTCTGGGGGGAGACAGTTCTTACTGTTGCTTTTCTTCTCAACTGCATGCCTACTCCTCTTCTTTCTGGCCGGTTTCCTTATGAGGTTTTGTTCTCCCAAATTCCTAACTACTCCCTCCTTTGTGTGTTTGGGTTTGCCTGTTTTGTCATTTTTCCCCGCAAAGATAGGACCAAACTTAGTGCCCGGTCTGTCTTCTGTGTCTTTTTGGGTTATAGTCCTACTCAGAGAGGCTATCGGTGTTACGACCCTATTTCCCGTCGTCTTTATATCTCCCGTCATGTTTCTTTTCTCGAACATCTACCTTACTTTCATCTTCCTCCTCTCACCACCCCAGTTTCCAAAGAGAACTTGGTTCATATTGATCCGTTTCCTTCTGAGGTCCCGTTTGATGAGTATATCTCCACAATTCCTCCTGAGTGCTCCATCTTCTCCTCTAGCTGCTTCTCCTCCTTCGGTTTTTTTTCTTCTCCTCCGTTGTTAGTTTATTTTCGCCGCAAGGCTCCTTCTCCACCGGTTGTCTCAGCCCCCGCTACTGATCCTCTTGCTTCTGACGACTCTGATCCTGCTACACACTGATATCCTATCCACCCAAAAAATTTAAAAAGTATCCACCCAAAAACACACTGATATCCTACTCAAGCGCGCCATCCTCCAAATAGGTTTGGTTGGTCTAATACATGTTTTTCTGCTCCTTATCATACTTTTTTGTCTGCTATTTACTTTTTTTCAGAACCTCAATCTTACAAGGAGGCCTGTCAGGATCCTCATTGGGTTCAAGCTATGGAGGATAAGTTGTATGCTTTACAGAAAACTAATACTTGGGAGTTAGTTTCTTTGCCTGCTGGCAGTGTTTTTAAAGGCGAAAGCGCAAGGCGAGGCGCTTTACCCTTGTTGAGGCGAGGCGTAAGCCTTTTGAATTTTGATTTTTTTAATTTTTATAAAATACAAAATTAATTAAATATAGCATAAAAAGAGTAAAAAATTAAGAATTACCAAATAAAATTCTTAAAGGCCATTCTAAGCATATAACCAAAATTAATTAATAATTTCAAGTATTATAAGTGCTTTCTAAGTCATTCTTATTAATACTATAATAAAAAAATAACTTAAGTGATAGTCAAAATAACTTAAATTCCAATTGTTCAATAAACAAAATAACTTAAAACTCTAATACTCTATAAACAAAGCAATAAATAAATAATAGGTCACTCTAAATCATCCTCATTAATATTGTCATCATCTTCGTCCGTTATATCTATAATGGGATAGGTTCCATCGTCTATTCCACCAACTTCTTCCAACTCCATATCTTCATCCACAAGGGTGCATCTTGTTGCCTTGCATTTTCCTCTATCATTTCCTATACAAGAAATAGGATTTCAAATTAATTAAATAGGCACATATAATAATATCTATGCAACTAGTCCATAATTGTTTAACAACTTACTTGAACCTTCACCAACTTTTCTTTTCTTTGCATTCGAAGATGAGTCAACATTAATCGTAGTCGTAGTTGATCGATTCTCCACACTTCTATCATAGGTAGTGATAGGCACAGTCCTAATTGCTTCAGCATCGAACAATTCTTCTTCATCAAGCCAAGAAGCATCAAGGGGGAGGACATGATCTTCTTTTTCAGCAATCCATTCATCATCCGAATCAATTTCATCAATTAGTATTGGATCGATGTTTTGTCTTCTTCTGATACTCCTCTCTCTTAGTTTAGTGTTGTACTTCACATAGACCAAAGCATTCAAACGTTTGTGCTCAAGCCTATTCCTCTTTTTTGTATGAATCTAATATAATAATATAAGAAACGAAATAAGAAACATTAATATTTTATTTTATGCATAAGAAAGTTTAGAAAAGAAAGATATATTACCGACTCAAAGGTGCTCCAATTCCTCTCACATCCCGAAGCACTACAAGTTAGACTAAGTATTCGAATAGCAAATTTTGTTAACTCTGGTGTTTTGCTCCCAAAACGAATCCACCAATCAGCTACATAATTTGAAAAATGCACAAATAATTTCAATCTCGTATTTTAATTTTATAGAATGTAATTGGAAAATTATTTTCATATTAGTTTCTTACCGGGAGAGCATATCGCTTGGAATCAATTGCAACACGACTTCCGAATTCCCCTTTTGCTTGATCATAATAGTCCAATTGGATATCAGCCTTGAGACGCTCATCATAACTCAACATTCTATCCATGCACTGATACAATCCTTGCCTCACCTCCTCAACATTGAAGAACGAATCTCGATAGCGCAACTGAGGGTTTAGATAATAACCAGCAGCATGTAAAGGTCTATGAAGTTGTGGTGTCCACCTTGCATCTATCTTATTCCAAATTGGTCCGTACTTCCTAACATTTCCTCCACAATTGAAAGCAATCTTTTCTTTAGCCAAATCCATCAACTCATAAATGTAACCCATAGCAGGCCTCTCCTCTGAATCAATTTCTTGCAAAACACTAACCAAAGGTATAGTGCTTTTGATACAAAAAGCAACATTAGGCCAAAATTTTGGATCAAACAACACAGTTGCACGAGCCTTTACCCCTTCAACCTTTCTTGCCCAACTACTAGAAGCCCACTTTTCTGAAGAAAACATAGCTTGGAGTGGTTGCTTTTGTTTGTAAAGACTTTGGAGAGTAAGATAAGCAGTGGCAAACCGTGTTACTGCTGGACGGAGTAGTTCACTATTCTTTGTAAATGATCTCATCATTGAAAGAACCCAACAATGTCCATATATAAACTTGACCACTTGCCTAGCTAACGAGAGAGTTTGGTCACAGACTTTTAATTTTCCAACGTCCTCCAACATTAAATCAATACAATGCGCAGCACATGGAGTCCAATACAACTTCTTCCTCTTCTCCATAAGTCTTGACCCGGCATTGACATAGTTTGAAGCATTATCAGTAATAACTTAAACAACATTGTCTTCCCCAATTTCTTCTACGACACTATCAAGATAGTTAAACATCAACTCCCCATTTTTTATAGTATCAGATGCATCAATTGATTTTAAAAACCAAGTTCTAGCAGGGCTATTCACAAGAAAATTAATAAGAACTCTACTTTTCCCATCTGTCCAGCCATCAGACATAATTGAGCATCCATATTGTTTCCATGCTTTCTTATGTTCCTCCATCATGACATTTATATCCTCTACTTTTGCTTTAAGAATCCAAGTCCTCAGTTCATGCATAGAAGGGGGTTTGAAACCAGGTCCATAATTTGCAATTCCATCAACTGCAGCTACCCAATACGGATCATTCACTAAATCAAATGGAAGAGCTTTACAATATATGAAACGCCCAATCTTTCGACACACATCTTTTCTTTCTTCTTGTTTCCATTTGGAGTTCAGTGTAGATTGTCATGCTTGAGAACTAGCAAATTTATCCATTGGACCCCTCGGTTTTGGTGGTTGTGTCATACCACCAGTATCGCCTTCAATAGATTGAGAAGCACCACTCTCGCCCTTTGCTCCAGCACCCATCTCAATTTCATATAGCATCTCATTACGGGCACTTTTTTGCTCAAAGAAATTTTTTAATGCATGTTGGCATTCCAACTTTACATCTTCAGGAACTTTTGAACACGGTTTAATGCCTTTATGTGTGCCAGCTAGATGATTTTTAAATCGACTTACAGTACCACTACAAGTTTGATTACAAAATTTACATCTAAAATATTTTTCCCCATCAACTTCTTTTACATACTTCCAGACAAAATCTTTTCTTTGGCCTTTGGGTTCAGTCATTTTTTTTCCCCACAAACTTATCAACTGTAGCATTATATAAAAATAAACAAATAAAAAAGATACTGGTTAGATGAGATGGTAAAAAGAAAAAAAGAATATTAATATTAATAATAATAAATTATAGTCTGTCAAATAATAATAATAATAATAATTTTAAATAAAAGAAGGAGAAACATTAAAATAATAATAATATATAGCCTCCAGATATATTATATAATATATATAGTGCTCAAAACATGACTACTGCCTCCAGATATATTATATAATATATATAGTGGACTACTAATATTAATATAATATAGCCTTTATTTTAATGTTTCTCTGCAGTAGTTATCTACAATGTTTGACTACTAATATTAATATTTGAGTCATTAAAATAATAATAGTAAAACACCATCGAAACAGAGATAGACATATTATATAATATATATACAACACAGTCGGACATATATACATCACAAAACCAACGCGATAAGAGAGAGATAGAGAAGCGATGTCGAAAGCAGAACGAGAGAGACGATGCAGAGAGAGACAGAGATAGAGACAGAGTCGACTCAACTCGAGAGAAAGAGAGAGAGAGAGAGAGAGAGACTGCGTACCTTGAAAACCCTAGTTCGTTGAAGACTATTAGAAGTTGTTGGACTCTGATTTGAAGGAGATCGACTTACATGGTATTTATAACTTCTTCTTGAGCAATTTTAGTTTGAATCGAAGTCATTTATAGCAATTTTCCATCAACTACTCTATCTTCCCTTTTTTGATTTTTGAAATCGAACTCCTAAAATACTTGCGCCTCGCAGTCAAAAGCGTGAAAAGCGCATGAAGCGCGACAAATGCTTACGCCTCTGATTTTGACACGTATGCATAGCTGGGGTCTCGCCCCAAAAAGAACGCATCTGTGCGTTTTCTGTACGCCTCGCCTCAAGTCGCGCCTCGTATACGCCTTTGAAAACCTTGCCTGCTAGTAAGAATCTAGTTGGTTGCAAATGGGTTTATAGAGTCAAAACTCATTCTGATGGTTCTCTTGAGTGTTACAAAGCTCATTTGGTTGTCAAAGGTTTCTCACAGGAGTATGGTATTGATTATGAGGAGACCTTTGCTCCTATTGCTAAGATGATTACTGTCCGTACTTTGATCTGTCGCTGCTGTTCGTTCTTGGCCTCTTTATCAGATGGATGTTAAAAATGCTTTTCTTAATGGCCATTTCACTGAGGAGGTTTACATGTGTCCTCCCGTTGGCCTTCATCATTCATCTGGATAGGTTTGTCGCCTTCGGCGTGCTTTGTATGGTCTGAAGCAGTTTCCTCGTGCTTGGTATGATCGCTTTCAGACTGCTGGTACTGAGCTTAGGTTTTATCCCTGTGCCCAAGACTCTGCTTTATTTCTTCTCTACACCTCTGCTGGATTTGTTGCGTTCTTACTATATGTGGATGATATGATTATCACTGGTTCTGACTTTTCTGCTATATCTGAGGTCAAACAACATCTTTTCCGCACCTTTGAAATGAAGGATCTAGGCTCATTGCGGTATTTTCTTGGTATTGAGATACTTTCTTCTCCCAAGGGCTACTTTCTCTCTCAAGCCAAGTATGCCAATGAGGTTATTTATCGTGCCGGTCTTACTGACACTAAGATTTCTGATACCCCTATTGAGCTTAATGTAAAGCTCAACACTACTCATGGTGTTCTTCTGGATGATTCTACTCTATATCGTGAGC
>JAPPVO010003466.1:0-23565 GCA_030407325.1 Camellia japonica | reverse complement strand
ATATATATTTTTAATCACACCTTTTAATTAAAGTGTGATTATATATACACTACTACTTTTTAATCACACTTTTTAAACAAGTGTGATTATATATATTTTTTTTAATCACACATTCTAATTAAAGTGTGATTATTTATATATTTTTTAATCACACCTTCTGATTAAAGTGTGATTATATATATACTACTACTTTTTAATCACACTTTTTAAATATGTGTGATTATATAGATATTTTTTAACCACACATTCTAATTAAAGTGTGATTATTTATATATCTTTTAATCACACCTTCTAATTAAAGTGTGATTATATATACACTACTACTTTTTAATCACACTTTTTAAATAGGTGTGATTATATAGATATTTTTAACCACACATTCTAATTAAAGTGTGATTATTTATATATTTTTTAATCACACCTTCTAATTAAAGTGTGATTATATATACACTACTACTTTTTAATTACACTTTTTAAATAGGTGTGATTATATAGATATTTTTTAACCACACATTCTAATTAAAGTGTGATTATTTATATATTTTTTAATCACACCTTCTAATTAAAGTGTGATTATATATACACTACTACTTTTTAATCACACTTTTTAAATAAGTGTGATTATATATATATTTTTGATCACACATTTTAATTAAAGTGTGATTATATATACATTACTACTTTTTAATCACACTCCCTAAATAGGTGTGATTGTATAAAATATTTCAATTTGATTTTTATATAAAATATACAATCAATCCCAATCCGCGCCTCTATTCTACCCATGAATGATAGAGACGACTGACTACTAGAAAATGAGGCTTTAGACACGGAACTTTTTCACCCATTTTTTCATCTTTTTATCTCTCTGTCTCTGTCTCTCTTCTCTCTCTCTATCTCACTCATCACTCTTCTCTGTCTGTCTGTCTGTCTCTCTCTCTCTCTTTCTCTCTGTGTCTCTCGTCCATCTCTCTTCTATCTATCTCTCTCATCTCTCTTTCTTTATTTCTCTCGCTCATCTCTCTCTGTCTCTCTCTCGTTTATCTCTTTTCGCTCTCTTTTTCTCTCCCTCTCTCTTTGTCTATATCTTTTCACCCATTTTTTCATCTTCCTCTCTCTCTCTTCTCTTTCTCTCTCTCACTCATCACTCTTTTATTTCTGTCTATCTGTCTCTGTCTCTCTCTCTCACTCTGTCTCTCACTCATCTATCTCTTCTCTCATCTCTTTTCTCTCTGTCTCTTTCGCTCATCTCTCTTCTCTCTATCTCTCTCATCTCTCTCTGTCTCTCTCGCTCATCTCTCTTCTCTCTCTCTCTCTCTCGTTTATCTCTCTTCTCTCTATGTCTCTCTCGCTCATCTCTCTTCTCTCTATCTCTCTCTCTCGTTCATCTCTCTTCTCTCTCTGTCTTTTTTCTGTCTCTCACTCTCTATATTTTTGTCCCTCTCTCTCTATTCTCTTTCTCTCTCTCTCTTTCTCTCCCACTGTGTTCGCGTTGCTCGCTCTCTCCCTTCTGTCTTCTCTATTTACTGAGCCCCCTCTCGATTTATCTATCCACTACAAGAAAATACACTTTTAGCGACCACTTTGTCTCTCTCTCGCTCATCACTCTGTCTTTGTCTCTCTCTCTCTCTCTCTCTCTCTCTCTCTTCTCTCCTCTATCTGTCTCTCACTCATTTTTCTCTCTCTCACCATCCATCTCCTTTACCACCTTCACCACTACTGCAAACGCCATTCCACTACCACCATTACTACCATTGTCGCCACTTCACCTCTACGACTACCATTGCTACTACCATTGCCACCACTACCACTACTACTACCATTAACTCTCCTTCACCCTTGCCACTTCATCTACTCTACCACTACCACAACTTCACCACTAATCTCCTTCGCCACCACCACCACCATCATCTCTTATCCACCACCTTCACCACTACTGCCACTACTACTACCATTACCTCTCATTCACCCTTGCCACTTCATCTACTCTACCACTACCACAACTTCACTACTAATCTCCTTCGCCGCTACCAACACCACCACCATCATCCCTTATCCACCACCTTCACTACTACTGCCACTCTCTATCCTCTACAAAAAAAAAAAAAAAAAAAATCATTAACTACAAAAAAATATATATTTTAGCAAAAAATATTTTTTTTGACAACGACAACTCCCGTCGCAAAAAAAAAAAGAAAAAGAAAGTTAAACGACATTATTTTGTTATTTAAATTTCATTTATGACAAAAAAAAATATTTTTATTCCTGCTCGTTTTTGTTTTCCATTCCCGCTCTATTCTCTCTCTCTATCTCTTCTATCCGTCTCTCACTCATCTCTCTCTCTCTCTCACTACCCATCTCCTCTACCACCTTCACCACTACTGCAAACGTCATTCCACCGCCACCACTACTTCCACTGTCGCCACTTCACCTCTACGACTACCATTACTACTACCATCGCCACCACTCCACTATCACCACTACCACTACTGCCACTACTACTACCATTACCTCTCCTTTACCCCTGCCACTCCATCTACACTACCACTACCACAACTTCACCACTAATATTTTTCGCCATCACCACCACCACCACCATCATCTCTTATCCACCACCTCCACCACTAATGTCGCTCCCTTTCCTCTACTACAAAAAAATAGTTCATGATTTTTACTAACAAAAAAAAATAGGCAGTAGAAAAATATTTTTCATTAACCACAGAAAATAAACTTTTATTTTAGTGGAAAATATTTTCATTAAAATATTACCCCTACTTATACCAAATAAAAAATAATAATAATATATTTTGTTCATTTTGGGGTTTTACGTACCCATTGAATTATTTTGTTTATAATATATATTTTGTTTATTTTGTTCAGGAAGAATTTGTTCATTTGACCTTTTTGCAGTTGATGTGAATTATATTTTGTCTATATTTGGGGTTTTACGTACCCATTGAAAGCACACTTTCTGGAAGATGTATTGGATATGACTAGATATAAGTTGACTTCTATCTCGGAAATTGAGTTTTCACTTCATGTCTGACTTTCTGCAGATGTTCTTGAAGGCTGTGTGATTATAAAGAAACACATTCCCATCACAAATTTGTTCACCTGTCTGTGGTTTAATGAAGTCGATCGTTTTACTTCCAGGGATCAGTTGAGCTTCTCCACTGTACAGGACAGAATAATGGCTGAAGTTAACTGGAGTGTCGATATGTTTATGGATTGTGAAAGGCGAAATTTCGTGATTCAGGTAGTAATTTATTTATTACTATATATGTGTATTTGTCTGTGTTCTCTTTAATATAATAGATTCATACATGTAATATGTTGAAAGTGTAATATCACTGCTTTTGTCAATTTATATGGTTTTCATAGTAAAGGCCATCATATGTTCATAACCAACTTGATAGGCTGATAAAACAATCATTTCAATTGATGATAGATCTTGACTCAAATCAAACAGTTTTGTTGGTGGAGTTCAATAAAAATTATGATATTGTTGGAGCATTCTCAACACCCAGAATTCTGTTTTTCAGACCTTTTAGTGTACTTGTTTTTCAGACCTTTTAGTGTACTAACAAATGAATTTTGTTGGTGACCTTTTACCTCATGGATCATTGGTGGCTCATGGTCCATTGATGGCTCATGGACCATTGATTCTCTGAATTTTGTATGGAGACCCTTCCTTTTTCGAAGAGGCCTTCTATCACGTTTTTCTTTTGGCTCCCGCTGCAATTCTGCAAACACTGACTGCATCGTTGGTGTCTTCATCCAACAACAAACTTCTTAGAATACAGAAGGTGATCCGCAACTTGCTTGGTCCGCTAATCGAAACCATCCTGTAAAGCTTGATGCAACCTTGCACCTAACTCAACATGGAGACTTGACCTTGGCCGACGCTGATGGCACTTCTGTCTGGTCTACAAACACTGGTAGAGCAGGAGGAGGAGGAAAGTACTCTGTCTTAGGCTTGAACTTGACTGAAGATGGAAAGTTGGTCCTTTTCTGTGTGTGTGTTTATATCTATCAATGTATCTATCTATCCCTGTGGATTCATGAAGAGAATACTAGTATATTTAGCCTTGTCCATGTAGTACATCTATATATAATATATATATATTCACAAGTTATATTAAACATTTATAATTAAGGCATGTATGGTGGCACTTGTTTAAAGGATGTGCTATGTGTAGACACATCTAATTGAGAATGTGTGTCATGCCCCTTTCCTTCTTAGAAAGAATATAAAGAACGTTATGCAATGTTGATCAATGGACCGAGCAAGAAATTTAAATATTTTATTTTATTTTTATGGGGATTTGATTTTCTCTGCTGTAATACCTTAACATACAAACTTCAATTTATATATTTTTCATTTCTGTTGATGATATTGTCCTGACAACTTCCTTTACAATGGCTTGGAATAATTTTTTTACAGGCACATTGTCCAGGCATAGTAGTAGCTTGGATATAAAGTCAAGGTATGGTAAATAAGTTGTTACAGATGGATCACAAGACAGAGTTTAACCATTATTTGTCTCATATATAGCTTATATAATGTACCATGCAGAGGTATGGAAGGTGCTAATGACCCCCCAAAACATCGTAGAAATGCTTCTACTTCTACTGGTACGAGCAGCATCAGTTCTCAGTGCTTTTCTTCTAATACAGGTTATTTTCTAAAATGTTTTGATAAATTATCTGAAAAATGCATTTTAGGTTATTTAGTTTTATTTTTTTGAATAAAAAACTAGTTTTTTTTCTAAAGTTTTCCATTTATATTCTGTTTTACATTTGACGAATTGATTCAGCACTCTTTTGTATCACTGACTGAAGCTTTATTGTTGACAAATATTTCAATTTAGATTGAGAACTAACCCATAATAATGCTTACCTAAAATCTGTTCAGTGTTTAGTGCTAATGACAAATATTTTTCTTCTTTTGAGATAAGTTATTTAAATGGCTGGTTTGGCATGCCTACCTAAAATCTGTTCAGTGTTAAGGCTAGGCACTGGCTGTATTGATCTGACGAGAATTTGATAGGGCTCAAATTCAAAAGCAAACTATAATTTTGCTGGAATTTGAGCTTCAGTATTTCTATACTTTAAACTGTTGGACCAATTGATGTCATAACAAATCATCCAGAGGTATAGCTACTTGACCACATCATAGCTGCAGTGTGAATTTGTCAAGGCAGCATAGGAACTCAAAACATGTGAATTTGGATACTATTTTAACCATCCTGCCCCCACTGAAGGGCAAGGTTGCATGGTCTAAGACTGTTAAAACATAGCAAGATAATTGTTAATTCTTGACATTGGTATACTTCCAAAGTTGGTTTCACAAATGGGCCTAAGTTGTATTTGAGGTGCATGGTGCAGAATCTAAGATATGATATCGTTGATGAAATCCGTATGAGCTACTTTTTCTGCCTAAAAAAATATGATTTCAGCAAATAATGTGATGGTCCAACAGAAAATTGGGTTCATATAAGAGTTAAGATATACTAATTGAATGAATTGATAATTACAAGTCTCCTACTTCAATTTTGCATATATAATCACACTTAATTGAAAAGTGACATAAAAAATAAATATTATCACACTCAATCAAATTAGTGTGATTAAAATATCAATCTAATTTTTTTTTATCACACTTCCAATAAAAGTGAGATCTTTTTTTTTTTTTGTCAAAATGTGATCTTTAACTATTTTTGTAGTAGTGTGGGTAAATGTGGTGTTTTGTTGGTACCCGCGCAGAGAGTTTAAAAAGGTGCTGAAATGCCTTGTCTAGGCTTATCGCTGGGCGAATGTGGGGAAATTGTTTTGGGGTGTCCACACAGTCCCGCTATATAATAGCTGGTGAAAGTGGAAAAATGGATGGTTTTCCTTAGGGTGTCCACTTCTTGCCGTATAATAGCCGGTAAATGTGGGGGCGGTTTCTAAAATAAAAGTAACGGGTATGGTTGTGGATGTTTAATTATTATACATGAAGATATGAATTGTAATTGTCTGTGTTAGATTATCATGGTTCATTGTGATTTGTTGAAGACTATCTATGAAGACAAATTGCATTGTAATGTTTTGTCACATTAATGCCATAATCTTTTTCAAAGGATTAAATACTTGGTTAAATGTGTTCCTACTGGGCATATAGCTCAACCCTAATTTATTTTTGAGGAATTGACGAAGGATAGCCTCGTTGATGGATTGGTCCAAGCACTAACTCTTTTTTGGAGATGGTAGAAGTGGAGAGGGTGTTGGTTGTTTTAAATTGGGATTTTTGTAACTGGACTACTGAATGTATCTTGTGATGTTGTACGCCCAAGGGACTTATGTTTTTGTTAGGTCATCTAGTTCATTGAACTGAAAAACGAAGTTCGGATATTGAGGGAATGTATTTATTAAATTGTAATCACTTAACTCTTAGTTCAATGAGAAATATGACTTTTTGGATTAAAGGATCATGTTATTATTGTGTATTATTGTGTGAATTTCTAGGGCGTTACAGCTACCAACTTGTTCCAAACGTAACCAATACAACCTAATAGCCAAACTCAAGGAGGTTTAAAGGAAATATGACATGAACAACAATACGAAACCATGAAACCCGAGTCCAGAATACGAAATGGGTTGTGTCTAAACTAGAATCGCTATAATCTCCTCCCTTAAGGAATTTCGTCCCCGAAATTATAAAAAAATAAATAAAAAAAAACGTGTTTAAACCAATTACAACATTGATAATCAATCAATTTCAACACCATGACGCATCCACCGGCCATTTATTTACATTAGCATGATAAACAAGCTCCCAATACTGAATATACAATTCTCATTTCCAAAACATGTACAATGTTTATAGTAAACCAACATAACAAAATTTTCAATACATGTTCAAACATTAACAAATAGGTCTGGATACTTCTCATGAATTTCCAACTCATGTTCCCAAGTTGCTTCCTCGATCCCGTGATGTTTCGATGATACTTTTACCAAAGGAATTGTCTTGCCTCGTAAGACTTGGTCTCGAGTATCCAAGACTCTCACTTGTCTCTTCTTATACGACACATCATCATCTACCTCTAAGTCGGTCCAATCCAACACGTGTGATGGATCCGGCTCATACTTTCAAAGCATACTAATATGAAACACATCATGAACCTTGGAAAGCAGTGGCGGTAAAGCCAAGTGATAAGCTACCTCTCCAATCCGTTCAAGGATCTCAAAAGGCCTAATAAATCTAGGGGACAACTTCCCACTCTTCCCAAATCTCATCAGACCCTGCCTAGGGGATATCTTCAAGAAAACATGATCCCCTACCTCAAAAGGCAAAGGTCTCCTCCAATGCTCATCATAACTTTTCTGGTGACTCTGGGCCGTAACCAACCTTTTATGGATAAGTGCAACTTTCTCCGTCATTTCCTAGACTAACTTTGGACCCAACAAAGTTGTATCACCCACCTCGACCCAACACATGGGGGATCTACACGGTCGGCTAAACAAGGCCTCAAACGGTGCCATGCCAATACTCGACTGAAAGCAATTGTTATAGGCAAACTCCACTAAGGGCAAGTGCCTCTCCCACGATCCCTCAAAGTCAAGAACACAACCCCGAAGCATATCCTCAAGAGTTTGAATAGTACACTTTGACTGCACGATAGTTTGAGAATGATACGTGGTGCTAAAAGTCAATCTTGTGCCCAAGGAATTCTTTAGGCTCTGCCACAACCGAGCTTTTTGAAATACGGATCTTTATCCGAAATGATTATCATAGGGAGCCCGTGCAACCTCACTATGTCCCTAACATAAAAATCGGCAAGATAATCTACGAGTCACTCACGCGTATAGGTATAAAGTGTGCCGACTTGGTCAACCGGTCAACTACCACCCAAACTGCATCACTACCTCGTTGAGTCCTAGAAAGGCCCGCAACAAATTCCATCGTGACATGCTCCCACTTCCACTCGACTATAGACAAGGGTTGCAACAAACCCGCTGGTCTCTGATGTTCGGCCTTCACTTGTTGACAAATAAGGCACCTCGATACAAATACGGCCACATCCTTCTTCGTTCCCCTCCACCAAAACTGGCGACTATAGTCGTGATACATCTTTGTGCCTCCCGGATGCACCGCAAGGTGTGAATGGTGAAACTCTCGGAAGTACTTCCTCTCGAGAAGACTGGCACGAAAAGATGGCCACGGTACCTAACACTTGAGTCGGGATACACATTTAAGCCTTTCTCCACCTTTCCACTAGAGATCTTTTCCCAGAGGGTTTCTACCTTAAGATCACTCTTCTGCGCTTCTATCACTCAGTTGACAAGTGTAGGTTGTGCAACTACCGAAGATAAGGTTGCAGACTCCACGAACTCGCTAAGTTGTAAGTCAAACTCTCCAATAGCACCCAACATCTCTCATTCTCGGATGGCAATACAAGCTACAATGCCAATAGATTTCCTACTCAAGGCATTTGCCACAACATTGGCCTTCCTTGGATGATAATGCAACTCAAAGTCATAATCTTCTATGAACGTCTTCTACCTCCTCTGCCTCAGATTCAAGTCTTTCTGTGTAAATAGATACTTCAAACTCTTGTGATCAGAAAATACCTCAAGCTTCTCGCCATACAAATAATGTCTCCAAATCTTCAAGGCAATTATCACTGCTGTTAACTCTAGGTCATGAGTAGCATAGTTCCTCTCATTTGTTTTCAACTGTCGCGAGCCATAAGCTATTACATTTCCCTCTTGCATCAGTACACAACCAAAACCTTCCCGGGAAGCATCACAATACACCAAATAACCCAAACCCCTCTCCGGAATAATCAATACTGGAGCAGTGGTAAGTCTAACCTTAAGCTCTTGAAAAGACTTCTCATAAGTCTCGTTCCACACGAACGTAATGCCTTTTTTCATTAGTCTTAGTTAACGGTGAAGCTAATCTAGAGAAATCTTTCAAAAATCGACGGTAATACCCGACTGACCCCAAGAAACTATAGATCTCAAAAGCATTTTTAGGTTGTTCCTAATCTCACACTACCTTTATCTTGGATGAATCTATAGTCACCCCTTCCTCGGATACCACATGGCCTAAGAATTTAACTTCTCTCAACCAGAATTCACATTTCCCAAACTTGGCATAAAGTTTGCGGGTTCTAAGTAACTCAAGTACTACCCGCAAGTGTTCTTCATGTTCCTCCTCAGAGGGTGAGTAAATCAAGATATCATCAACAAGGATGACCACAAAACGGTCTAAAAACTCAGGGAAGATCTGGGTCATCAAGTCTATAAACACGGCTGGTGCATTGGTTAGCCCAAAGGGCATCACTAGGAACGCATAATGGCCATACCACGTATGGAATGCTGTCTTTTGGATATCCTGTTCCCTCACTCTCAATTGGTGATAACCTGATCTCAGGTCTATCTTAGAAAAGCAACAAGACCCTTTCAATTGATCAAACAAATCATCTATACGAGGCATTGGGTACTTATTCTTAACAGTTACCCGGTTCAACTTTCGGTAATCAATACAAAGTCGCAACGAACCATCTTCGAGCCGATGCTCCCCAAGGTGAAGTACTAGGGTGAATAAAGCCCTTATCTAGCAGCTCTTGCAGTTGAATCTTCAACTCACTCAACTCGGTGGGTGCAAATCTATATGGTGCCATAGAAATCGATGTCATACCAGGCACTAAATCAATTGAGAACTCAATCTGACGGTGAAGTGGTAACTAGTGAGATCCTTAGGAAAAATGTTCGGGTATGCACAAACTACCCTCGGCAAATCGACTCAGACTTCATCACACTCACTCCCCAAGAAGTTGGCAAGAAGACAACTAAGCTAACTCCGCTCAAGGTACATAAAAGCAATCACCAGTGATAAAACTCTATCAGCTCTGTCCCTCATGAAATAAAAGCAATCACTGCTCAAGGTACATACAATAACCCTCTGACGGTAACAATCTATGATAGCCCGATATGAAGACAACAAGTCCATACCCAAAATAGCATCAAAACTCGACATGTCAATCAACACAAATGAAAAAGGAAGTCGGTGACCGGCAACTTCTATGTCACAACCCCGACATCCCTGCTCCAAAACAACATACGCACACCCTGGAGGTCTTTGCTCAACCTGCTCACCCCTTGGAGCATAAGCCTGATGCATTGACTAAGCCGAAGAGGCTCCCTGATTAGCCCTTGAGGCTTGTGCTGACTGTGTAAGCTGGTGACAATGTGTCTGCCTCGAACTAGACGTACCAGATATGTCACCTAACTGAGGGCAAAACCTCTTCATGTGCCCGGCTTGCCCACACTGATAAGAATTGAGCGACTGCCCTCTCCCCTGTCTCTATCTCTGAGAACGAGCCAAAGACAATGCCAATCGCTGCCCTCCTCCTCTTTGTAGGCAAGCTGGAGACTTGTGGCCCAACTGATCACACTTGAAGCAAGTGAAATATCCTTGACCACCTCTCCTAGAACCTAAAATCGATACTGGAAAAGTGTACCTTAATTGTGCTCCTTAGGACTGCTGTGGGGTAGGACCCCTTTACCTCTTACTGTGCTACTGAACATCCTGACTCCTTCTGGAGCCCCTCATCCATTCCTCTTCCATCTACATAACGGTCTCAAGATGAGCCACCGCCTCTACAAGGCGTCCAAAATCTCTAATCATTGACCTGGCCACTTTGAACATGAACCCAGTCCTCAATCTCTTCTCGAACTCTAAACAACGACACTCTTCAGTCGCCATGAGTTCTGGTGCAAACCTCGACAAGCTAGTAAATGTGGCCTCAAACTTGGCCACCAGAGTGTTCAGCTGCATAGGCTTGGAGAACTGATCTCTCAACTTCTCTCTAACTGTGGACGACAAATACTTATCCTAGAAGACGTCAATGAAAGCCTCCCAAGTTACACCAATCCGCCTCCGCTCATACTTCCACCATTGACCTGTGTCTCCCTTCAACTGGAAGGACGCCAAGGTCAGTCTCAAGCCACCATCCTTGATGCTAAGCATCTCGAACGTTTTCACCATTTGCTCTAGCCACTCGTTCACCTTCAGGGGTTCCTTGAGATCACCTAAAAACTCATTTGGATTCGATCGGAAAAACTCTCACTTAAAAAAGGACAGCCCTACCTCAGCTACTTGGGCATGGACTTGATTCTTAGCCCCGAGAATGTCCATGAATTCCCGCAATACTCTGGCCATTTCACGGGCTATAGAGCCCATGGCCTGCTGACCAGTCGGCTCAACCACATTGGCCTTACCAACTCCCTCCTCTTGCACTAGAATATCATCCGGTAAAGGAACATCATGCCTTCTAGGCCTACAATGCCTACCATCATCACGTCCACATCCTGACATCCTAATGAAGGTAACAAAGGAGATTAGCACATTTATAAATGTGTCGAGGCTAACTTACTCGCGTCCTAATGTGGTGTACAACAGTAATTCACTCCATGTAAGCACATAGTCATATAATTACATACAAATTTCCTTCCTTGATAATGACTGTCCTGCGGCATTGCCAGAGTTCTAATTAGAAATAGCAGAGATCAAGTGCTTTTCTAACAAGACTTTTAGAAACCCGTAGACCCAATCAATATCTTAGGAATTAAATCCCATACCCATATAACCATATAAGCATGTTATCAGATAACATACCATACATATTTATGTCTCTATCAAGTGAGACAAACCCACTGTGGTAATAACCACTCCCCACGTATCCAAAGTATTCAAACCCGGTACGCTCTGATACCAAGTTATAAGGCCCCAAAATAAATATGATAAACCCATCTTATAAGTGGAAGTACAATTGAAACAACATGTTTTCATTAATTAGAGTTGATATACATTCACATGATAATAATAAGAAATGAAAGCTACACAAATAGCCATATGCCTTGATGGCTTACATATTTCCAAGTCACTGCTTGGGTACAACAAAAGTGAGTCTTAAGCTCAATACAGATAAAGCCCAAGACTTGAACAAAATAAATGAAAAGAAAAATAAACAGGATGACCCTTCAGCTCTACGGTCCTCCCAAGCTAAGCCCTTGGCAGAGGCATATCACCAACACTTGAAAATGGTTTTTCCCACATAGGTGAGCCAAAACTCAGTAGAAATAATCTAACACAATATATGAATCTTAACAAAGCTATAAGTGTGACAAGCAGATACGATGCCATTGTTAAACCGTATCATAATTATTTTGCAAACCATGTAGTATCAACCGTATATTTCAATTCATGAAATCAATTCCATTTCATTTAGACAACCAAACTATGAATACAACTTGATAGGTTTCGAACCAGTGCAACCATCATATAATCATTTCTATTTGCCATTTTATGGATATTTCGTCCGCGGGAATCGGCACCCATGTATACTCATGGTTTTCCGGACTTTCACCTTGGACACTCTGACCAACTTAATTCAATGGAGTACATCCACTTTCTTCTCCCAAACATGGAGTATATTCCCTTTCTTCTCCCAAACATCATATATATACAATGTATTTAAAACATGGGCATATTCAATGACAACGGATGAGAAATTAGTTTCAATCCACCTAATCCTCATGCAATTTCTACAACAATCATAGCTATCCTCCACCGATAGCCCAAAACAAATATTTCTAAACGAATATACAATCTCCAAGACAGGTAACCATTCAAATTTCCATAGGTGAGTGAGAATACATATCCAATTCCACTATTTATATAAACATCCATCAAATTTCACATTTTCAATACCAATTCCACTTATTTATACAAAATAAATATTTTAGACATTTTAGGGCAAACCCTCTTTCCTTCTAAAATCGAATCCAAATATCAAAATCAATAATCTTATTATAACACAACCTCATATTCACTCCCATAACCATTTCCAATACGTCCATTTGTAAACCCCACTTTTGATTTTAAACCAAAACCCTAGGTTTGTTCAAAATCTCACAAAATCACAATATTGTTTATACAAAACAAATAGCTAAGATAAAAACCATAGAAGAGTGTCGAAAATCCCTACCTGAAAGCTAGAAGACTGGCCAAGCAAGGAAGAAACTCAGATGAAGTTGAAACCCAACTCCTTTTGGATTAAAATGTAGCCCTTGAGATGCTCTACCTTTTTAACAAAGCACACGGGTAGAGAAACCACCAAATCTAGGTAAAAATGTTGAGAGAGAGTGAGTTTTAGCGAGAGAAGCTCTAGATATAGGGTTTTAAAATGTTTTAGAGAGAGAGAGTGAGATGAAAAAGTGATGTAAAAATTGACTTCTATGAACTGATGTACGCACAATCTACTCGAGCGCAAGAAGTGACGCTTGAGCGTCCAGTCACAATAAGTTGTTCTGTTCGAGCGCAAGAAATGATGCTCGAGCGTAGTATACACTCTCTTAGTAGTTTTTCAAACTTGCAAAAGTACTGAGAGTTCACAAAACCCGCTCGAGCACAAGAAGTGACGCTCGAGCGGAGGAGTAAAATTCTGGGCAACAAAAGTTTGAAAACCATGCTACCAACATGTTCCAAACGCAACTAATACAACCCAATAGCCAAACTCAAGGAGGTGTAAAGGAAATATGACATGAACAACAATACGAAACCATGAAACCTGAGTCCAAAATAAAAAATGGGTCTGGTCTAAACCAGAATCGCTATATCTAGAATACTAACATCTAACCTTGTAACGCTTTATTATTGAATGACTATCATGCTTCATTAGTTCCCTGTTGTAATTGTGATGGTGTAATGGATTGGGAAAAATAGATGGGGTGTGTCTGCGTTTACTAGGCATTCAAAGCTCATGGTGCTTCATGCCAGGTATTGAAGACTGTTAGACCGATCGAAGGCAAAGCTAAAGTATTTGAAGATGTATGGCTACCCTATGAGAGTTAGGAACTAGTTTTGTAAACATGTTTTTAGATTGTAAGTGATTAATTGCTTCTTGTATTTAAGACATGATTTTGTAATAATTATATATATCATTTGTAACCTATCCTTAAACTCCATCAACTCATGTACGCCTTGTGTTAATAGCTTGTCAAGATCTGACAAAAAGGTAGCTTTGCTATCTAAGGTGGATGGACTTAGAAGGGAGGCTATATTGACTCCTCCGACCTTCCTGGGATCTTGTTTGATTATTAGCCAAAAGACTCATTAGTGACATTTCCTACTCTTGTAACCTTAGATAAACCCTGTTCATATTTGTTAATATATTTACTGATGTTCCCGATTTTTGGGGCGTCACATATTCGAGAAAGGAAAATAAAAGAGAGAGTTGTATTGTGGCTTACTTGAAGTTAGGTGAAGTGCATGCACAATTTTCTCCTCTTTTCCTCTCATCCACTACCAAGGTTCACTCTCTTCCTCTTCTTTCTTTCTCTCAACTGAATGTACAGGTGTGTGAATATATGAGATGTGTAACATGTGAAGAGTGGTGGTGTGTTTTATAGAAAAGAAATGGTGTGAATTGTCTAAAATGCTCTTGGTTCCAATTCAATTGAATAGTTCTTTGATTTAGTTGGAATATAATGAAATGGGTTGTCATTATGACTTTAATTATGTAATTAAACATGATCTAGTTAGGCTTAGGTATAATTTAATTCATGCTAGTTACAAGTACATTAGATATATATAATATATATTCAAATTGTACCTAGGTCAAAGACAAATCTCCATAATACTAACAATGTGTTTCAAAATGGTACACTCTGATGGTGGTTCTAGGGGTTGGCCGACCATGGGGAGTGGATTTGAGAGGATTTCTTTTGATTATTTGTGTACAGTTTGTATACTATTTGTAGATATTTTTGTGTACAAAAGATTTAAATAAGTTTAAAGGTACAACATGTATATATTTATGTATAATAGTACTAACTTGGGGTCAATTTGTAATTTAATCAAATGTGAGGGATTTCTCTTTAATTTATGAATTTGAACATTTAATAAAATTTATTTAAAATCTGGAAATTTAATTCGGTTAAAATTTCTTTGTTTTGAACTAAACAGCGAATTGTACTTAGAACTAGAAACCTAGGGTTTCAGTATAGAAAATATACTTAGAAAATTAATTTAATTATTATTAGGGTTTTAGAAATGGTTCTTGAGTTACTAGGTTCAATTTAGGATTTGTGAGTCTTCGGTTGGCAAAATTGAAATTAATTACGAAATTGAGGGACTACAAAGAAATAATTTAAAAGTAAGGGTTAAAGAAAATATTGCAAGGATCAGGGGCCTCACACTTCTGGGATGAGCATCTTTGTGGACTTGATTCGATTATGTGTTTATGTGTTTAATTGTTTATATGAAATGGAAATTGTGTGTTTTGTGGGCTAAGTGTGTCTTGTAGCTTAGCGGTGGTAAGTGTGTACCTCAGGGAAGGTCATTGTGCTGTGCACTAATTTTTTTTATTTTTTTTTATTTTTTGGTTTTATAGGTTGTCTACACGAGGAATAGAGAACGGATGGGGAGTATGAGTGCTGGTAAAGGCACAGCGGTTCCTTTAGCACCTGTTGTTGTAGCATCGACTATCGGCAATGAAGTTGCATGCAAAATTGTGAGAGCAATGCAAGATGCTTTAGCTTGCAATGAGAGTGACAACAGTCGTACCCTCAAGCTTACTAAGGAGTTTCTTCACTCCAACCCATTGGAGGTTTGGAGAGAGGCTAAACCACTAGAGGCAGATAATTGGTTGGAACAAAATACTAAGATTCTTGGAATGCTCAAAGTCGAAAATGAAAGGCTAAGTATTTCTTTGGCGAGCTTCCAATTGAAGGGAGATGCGGGTTATTGGTGGAAGTATGCTAGGAACACTGTAGATAACACGTGGGTTGCTTTCATAGAGGCCTTTTTAGCCAAATACTTCCTCCTTCTGCTCAGGAAAGGTTGCGGGAACAGTTTGTTGACTTGCGCTAGGATACTACTCCTTTGGCACAGTTTGAGACACGGTTCACTAGTTTGTCGAGGTTCGCTCCATAGTTGGTGGCAACGGAGGAGTGTCGTTGTTACGAGTTTGAGAGGCGGTTGCGTGATGATATCTAAGAGAAGGTAGTTGGATCTATATGGAAGAATTACTATGCTCTAGTTGAGGCATCGGCCCATGTGGAGGCCATGGTTGTGCGTGTTGGTCGGGTTAGGGAGGATGCCATTGAGGCAACTCCTACAGTTCATAAGCACACTAGGCTCAGTAAAAGGTGGAGGCAAGCGCATGCTCAATCTCGTGCTTAGTCCCTGTCTTCGTCGGGGGTTTACGACTTGTCTGTTGGGAGGCCTAGTGAGGATCAGGCTTCAAGCTAGTCTCAAAGTAGGGGGTCTCCTATTTGTTTTGATTGTGATCATCTAGGCCATGTTAGATGTTTGTGCCCTTTGCGTGTGAATGCTTCAGGTGTTTTAGAACCTAGTCAGAGTCCATCTCATTAGTCTAGTCGAGGGCGATATCAATACTAGAATCAGTCAAGCCAGGCTTCGAGAGCCTCACGAGGGTTGACTTTTCAACCAGCACAACAGTATTACGTTGGGAGGGGATTTTGTATTAGAGACTGCCGGTATAATATTTGAACTTTTTGTTGTTGATTGACGTGTTGTTGGGTACTGAGGCATCATGATTATATGTTGTATATACGTGTTATTGTTGTTTGTTATTCCTCATCTATTGGGGGCTTGTGATGGATTTTGGACTCTTTTATATATGTAATGAGAAGATGTTCATGGGATTAATAATCGTAGCAATGTTGTATACGTGTTATTATTTTATGAAGTGATTATGCGATGGCCTAGAAGCCTTGTTTCGTTGGGAGTTAATTGTTAAGAATGGGTAATTCATGGATTATTGTGGTTAGTGGTGTTGTACGGTGAGAGCGAATTATAGGGCTTGAATGTGTTAGGTACAATGGAATGTAAGACTTTAGGGTTTTGTAGAACTAACAGGGTATGTGAGAATGTTTCGAGAGAGTATGGGATTTTTATTTTGGGGTAGTGAGAACGGTACTTGTATGTGTTGTTTAGTGTTTTAGTTTTGTTGGTCAATAAGTTCGTTGTGATCCTATCGATCATGATAGGGGTAGTGTTGTGTGATGATTTGTTATGAGTGGGTGAAAATAAGTTGTAGTATTCAAGTGTTGAGTGCTATTATTAGGAATTATGTGGAGTTTAGGACGTGAGATGGATTTAAGGATTAGATACCAGAAGTATTCCTTGGAAAGAAGTATGGTTTCTGTTTGGTAAAGAGTTTTTGTTGTGTCCAGGATTGTATGATTGCCATTGACCTTATTAGTGTTGTGTTGAGGTATAAGGGTGTGCTTTCCATATAGGCATAGGAGTGGTGATTTTCTTGGAAAACATGGTAGTATGGCCTAGTCTTGAGGAATCTTGGTTGATTCAAGGAATATGAGGGGATTGTATGTGGAACTCCATTTTGGGGTAAATGGTGTTAGGTAGCATATCGGTGTTTGGTACTGAGTGTAGAGTTTTATTGAATTGGTTAATCGGTTAGATGATGTCAAAATATTGTTGGCATATAGTCGCTTTGGGTCTAGCTTGGAGTTTGGTATAAGGATTGTAGCTCTGTAAATGCCTTAGAGTGGTTTGGCAAGAACGAAATCTTGTGTTGTGGTTGTGAAGCTAGTGTGAAGGATCTATTGAGTTAATAGAACTCCTTGGAATGGAGTAACATATTGTGAACTTATCATTTTGGCGTGTGCATTATGCCTTGTGTAGCACTTGTGTTCTTTAAAGCTTTTGGTAGGTGTATTTGAACCCTTTATTCTATTTTGGAAATCTTTGGTGTTGTTTTGGGTTGGTTTAAGAGGTGTACAATCCGATTTAAACTTGTTGGGTTTGGTTGTTCACAATTATTCTTGTCAAAAGTTCCTTGGAGACTTAGAAATTCCTTCCTAGGGTCGACACTAGCCTTCCTAAGGTCGGCCCTTACCTGTTGGTGAAGTTCTGGAAGTGTTGCTGGAAAATAGGGTAGACAGCAGACTGGGAGAGGGTCGACCCTCTTATGTCTGTGTGTTGATTGCTGGAAGATAGGGTCGACCCTCTCCTGTCTTAGCGTCGACACCTGCAACGTTTTTTCCAGATTTTGCTGTCGGTTTGGGGCCTACTTTTTGGGGGATTTTGACTAGATATTTTGGGTTGACTTTGGGGCTTATTTCTATTTTTGACCTAGTACTATAAATAGGTCCTCACTTAACCCTTTCCTTTACTTTTTCTTTTCTTTCCTCCCTCTAAACTGTGAAACACTCTCTCTCTCTCTCTTCCTCAAACAGCACTTTTCACTCATAGATCCTTAGATCTACTTGCTTGAAGGCCTCTCCTCACCTTGCTCCTTTGAGATAAAGTGTAGAGCTTGTCGAGGGCTTCATTTTGATCGAAGCAAAGCTTGGTTTCTCCTCCATTGACTTTTGGGTTTTTCTTCCTTCCTCCTCTTCTAAGATTGAGGTAAGGGATATTCTACTCTCCTATATGGGTTTTAACATAGATATTGTCATCCTATATAAATGGTGTGATTTGGGAAGGTTTTTGGTGAATTTTTGGTTAGTTTCTATATATGTAAAAGAGGAGTTTTCTAGTTGGGTTCCATATGGACATGAGAGGTCTTGAACATGTTATGATTTGAGAGGAACTGATGAAATTTGGTCTTTGGTATAATATTTGATAAAAAGGGGAGATTTGCCCTAATTTGAATTAAGTAAGCGATTTGTATAAATAACGAGATTGGCTTGGAAATTATGGGATTGAAGGAACATGTGATTAAATGGTGTAGTTGGATTAATAAATTACTCACCTATGAAGAAGTTGATAAATTGTCTGTATGATAGATTTGTTTATATGTTAGAAATATCTGTTTTGGGCTATTGGTGGAGGATAGCTATGATTTTTGTAAAAACTGTATGAGGACTAGGTAAATTGGAATTAATCATGTAAACTATGTCATTGAATATGACGGTTTGATTAAACTGTGGAATGTGTGAATTGTGGTAGTCATTGCATATGGCATGCTTTTAAATACATTGTATATGTATCATTGTTTGGGAGGAGATAGGGGATGGACTCCATTTAAAATTAAGTTGGCCAGAGTGTGTATGGTGAAAGTCCCGAAACCTTGCATATATGGATGCCGGTTCCCTCAAATGAAAATTTCATAAAATGGCAAATCATGAAATCTTGTGCATATATGGGTGCCAGTTCCCTCGGATGAAAATTCCGTAAAAAGGCAAAACTTGAGTTCATATGCATATATGGGTGCCAGTTCCCTCGGACGTAGTTCTGTAAAATGGCAAGAAATGAGAGTGTATGAATAAATGTTTACGACTGAAGTGTTGATAAATGAGTTGTAGTCTCATTTTGAATTGTTTAAATGATGATGAACTATGTCCATGAATTGACTTGGATAGGTAAATGTAAATGAATGGAAGTATGGATGTCAATGTTGATTGGTTATGGAGAAGGTGTAAGTTGGTTTTCAAGTGTTAAACATTTATCGAATGCTAATGTTTTAGTTAGTTCTCATATGTTGTTTAGCATATCTCTACTGGGCTTTGGCTCACCCTACGTAGGACACCATTTTTCAGGTACAGGTGATATGCCGCCGCCTCCAAGATCTTAGCTTGGGAGGTTTAGGAGTTGAAGACTTAGTTTTGTTATCTGTGTTTTGTGTTAAAATGTAAATCCAAGCAGAGAGCTTTATATGTAAAGAGTTAGAACTCTCCCTTTTGTTTTAACCAAGTATTAATTTGGAAAGTTTTAAGCCCTTTGGGCACTTATTTTTGTTGTTTAGAAATTAGAGTTACATGCTATAGTTTCAAGATTGATGTTTATGAAAATATAATGCATGTAATATCTTTTGTAAAGAAGACTCTGATGAATGGAAATATAGTATTTCTCCTATGAATATGGATTTTATGAATGATTAATCTATTTTATATTTTGAGAGCGTTACAACTTAGTATCAGAGCGTACCGGGTTTGAATACTTTGGGTACGTGGGAAGTGGTTAGTACCACAATGGGTTTGTCTCGCTTGTTAGAGACTTATGTATGATATTAAGTGTTTATGTGATAACATGCTTATGTGATTATATGGGTATGAGATTTAGTTTCTAGGACATAGATTGGTCCATGGGTTTCTGGGAGTCCTGTTGGAAGGGCACTTGATCACTGCCATTTCTAACTGGAACTCTAGCAATGCCATAGGACGGTCATTATCTGGAAAATGAAATTCGTATGTGTTTACGTGATCACGTGCTTACGTAGAATGAGTTAGTGTTGTCTATTGTACTAGGACTTGAGTGAATTGGCCTCGGTACATTTATTACTGTTCTAATCTTTGGGCTACCCTTATTAGGATGCCTAGACGAGGAAGTAACAATTTCCCTCCTTCCACACGAGAAGAGTTGCGGAAACAGTTTGTGGAGCTACGCCAAGGTACTACACCTTTGGTACAGTTTGAAGCGTGGTTTGCTAACCTGTCGAGATTTGCTCCGGAGTTGGTGGAGACTGAGGAACTTCGTTGTTCGGAGTTTGAGAGTAGGTTGTGTGACGACATCCGAGAAAGAATTGTTGGGTCTTGGCATAGAAGTTAGAGTGTGCTTGTTGAAGCTGCGACTCATGTAGAGGCAGTGGAATTAGTCATGGATCAGAGTAGAGAGGAGGCCATCTTGGCAACCCCAGTGACTCGGGGTGTTAGTAGACCTTTTAAGAGGCAAAGGAGTTTTAACCCACCACAGTTTCAGAGAGCTCAGTCTAGCTCTACCTTTCTAGTGCCAAGGTTGGGTTCGAGGAAGGGTAAGTAGAGGAGTTTCACTTGTTTCAAATGTGGTCAGCTGGGCCACAAGTCTCCGGCTTGCCCACAGAGGAAAGGGGTAGGGTTGGTAGTTCAACTAGTAGTTGCACCGCCGGGAACATCCAGTTAGCCAAGATCGGGAGTGATCAGGTGCTCGATGGGGAAGCAGTCATTGGGATCCTTGCCAGTTCAGACCTTGAACCAGTCACATATTCGGGAAGCACTTATTTGCTGGGGGTGTAATCAATCGGGTTATCTTAAACATTTATGTACCCAGTCGGGGGCTTCTTTGGGAGTGTTGCAACCCAGTCGAGTTTGACCTTACTCGTCTGGGAAGAGGCAATACCGTTATGAGAAACAAGTAGGCCAGATTTCGAGGGCCTCAGGAGAGTTGAGTTCTCAGACCCCTAGCGGGGAATTATGCAATTGTTCCAGGTGTCGCCAATGGGGACACATCAGTAGGTCTTGTCCTTGGCTTATAAGCTCATAAGATATCTTGGGTTTGAGAATAACCACTTTTAGCGGTCTAGCGAAGGACAGTAATGATGGTAGTAGCGATGGGATGGTTTGGTTTTGGACTATGTGTAGACACCCCATTTTTGACCGTCCTCAAGACTCGGTTGTGCTTGCAGGTACATCCAGCCACAAGTTCGATTGCTCATCGGGTATTCGACTTTCGCGGCGGAACGTCACAGGTTTGAGCTTTCCAAACCCTGTATCCTTTCTGCCCCATTCTTGGACCATGACTTGGTCCTTTCAGAATGTGTTTCTTGGTGCACTGCCAACCCCCTTTTGGGCCTGCCGGCCTTCACTTTGTTGCTGCCGGCCATTGATTGAGCCCGCCGGCCATCAATGAGCCACTGCTGGCCATCACTGATGGCCGGCAGAACCCCTGTCTCAGCAGATTTCACTCCAGATCTTTTGAGCCAACTGGAATCCTTTCATCTCCCCTCCATACATGCCAAGCTTCTTGAAGAAGCTTTGCATTTTTTTCCCTCTATATAAGGGGAGAGCCTCTCTCCTTAGCAGAGGTTCAGCCATTTTAGAAGAGATATAGCTCTCTCTCTCTCTATATTTCTTACTCTCTCTCTATATTGTTGTGGTTTAGTCCATTTTTCTTGCACTTTTACACTACAACACATAGAGATACACCACCACCATTGGACTGAGGTTCTTGGGAAGGTTACTTGAGCTCTGAAAGTGAGTTTTTGGCCCCTGAGGTTTCTAGTTTCGAAGTTGGTCTTCAAGGGTGAGCTTCTTCCCCTTTTTTAGCACTTTCTTGTACCTCATTTTGGCCATACTTGCATATTGTTTTAGGCCTTGCTTTCAACTGAAAAAAGTCTTCTTTTTAAGTGCTTTTGAAGTTTGTTTAAGGTCTTTTTGGTGTTAGGGGTGTACAACCCTCTTGTATGCTTTGTTTAGCCTTGTTTTGAGCCATGCTTTAAGGCCTTCGAGCTAGCCTTGGTTTGGCCTCCTAGCCACTGAAATCCAGTGGATTTTCAGTGGTAGGCATGTGGTTTTGAGGCCTCAAATCAGAGGGGGTGACCGCCCTCTCTTTTGGTTTTTGTTTGCTTACATTTTTGGCCTTCGAAAGGAGCATGCCTCTCTGTACTTTTGAGGCTTGGTTCAGGCCCTTTTTTGTGACTTTTAGGACTTGCCTTGGCTCTGTCCATGGCTGGTTTGGTCACCTTTTGCATGCATCTTGTATGTGTAGTGTAATCCCATTTGTAGCTCATCAAAGTAGCATGTTTGCCTAGCTTGTGTTGAGTCCATTTCAGTAGGTTTTTGGTGATGTTTTACCATGCCTTAGATTTGCTTTGGGTTGGTTTTGTCACTCCATGCATGTATAATACACTTGTAGTGTAAATCTCATAAACTAGCTTTATATGCTTCTTGCTTTAGCATGTTATCCTAGCTTATGTTGAGTCCATTTCAGCATGTTTTTGGTGATGTTTTGCCATGTCATGACTCTGTCCATAGCTGGTTTGGTCATCCTTTGCATGCTCCATATACTTGTAGAACAAATCTTGCTTACTAGCTTTATGTGCATGATGTTTTGACTCATCATCCTAGCATATTTTGGCTTTGCTCCAGCATGATTTTATTCTTGTTCTGGGCTGTTCTAGGACTGTTTTGGGCTGCCATGGCCATATCCTTGTGTTTTGTATAGCTATAGTGTAAATGCTTAGGCTAGCCTTGGGTTTTGAGGCCCCTACCATGCCATACATGTGATGTTTGCATGCTTTGCCATCATTCTAAATGTTATTTCAGTCCATGAAATGTAGTCATACACTTGCATTTGACATGCCTTTAATGCCTTGAAGGCTTGGCTCTTTATGCTTCAAGAATGAACTTTTGTGCATGCCATTAAGCCTAAGCCTTTGGCTCATCATATCAGTGCATTTTTTGTCTTGTTATACCATGATGTAACTCTATTTTATGTTGTCCAAGTCATGCCATGTTTGGTTTCAATAGGTGTAGTGCATTGCCTCTTTTGTAGCCTTGCATGCTCCATGTTTTTGGCCTTGTGTTCTACCTTGTGTTGTCTAGCTTCGAGCTTGTTTTTGGTCTTGTTTGGACCTACCTTGGGACTGTTTTAGGTTCCCTTAGCCCTTTGGAGCTTGCTTTGTATGGCCATGGCTTAAGTCCCTTTGCTAGTTCTTAGCTTTTGAGCTTCATGCATGCTATGCTTGTGTTATGTGTGTGATTTGGCATCATTCCCAACATCATTTCAGAGCATGTATTATTGTCATACTTGCATGCTTTTCA